>JANHFT010000959.1:222586-234765 GCA_032467955.1 Pseudoxenodon macrops | reverse complement strand
CAAGCTCAGAGAGCACCAAGGACCCCTCACTATATTTTCCATTTTCCGCTTCTAAATTCTGAAACACTGCAGACCCCCCCCCCCCATTTATGAAGTAGGATGCATTCTAAGGACTAAAGAGAAGGAGTTGTTGGCTCTGATCAACCATTAATATGTATAGTTCCGTGCTACATTACTGAGAATGATGCTATAAATATTGTCTATCCTTAATTAGACGGAACCTTTGAATATACCAAAGTAGGTTAACATGATAAAAATATAGACCAGTCTATGGGTGGACTTTGGATTTTATGACAAATATGCAACTGCTCTGCATTCAGCTGTCAATTTTTTCTGCAAAGTCTAAAAACAAATACCTCAGACAACAAATGCTTTACTAAATTTGAGGGTTGTTGGATCATGCCTCCAGAGAAACATAGCTTACCACTTAATTTATTATGAGCCAAAAAAGTTTTTTTTTAAAAAGAGAGAGACAGAGAGAAAAAGAAAAATCTAGGGAGATTTTTCCAGCTGCACAGGCAATTGAAAGAAGGCTGAGAGACTTCAGGAAAGGTGTTTGAGTTGCGTCTCAAGGGCACAAAGAGATAATTTTAAATTGAGAAATAGTGCCTTTATCCCCTCTTAAATTGCTTAAGAAAATTCAGCTTTTTCATAGGGCGTGGGGATATCTCCATCCTGTGAAGAAGCTGAAGCAAATTTCAGGCTCACATTATTCAAATTTTCCAAGGCAATTTTGTGATGAAATGACCCCTCTCTATAGAGCAGAAATCACTGCAGGCATTGTAATTATAGCTCTGGCACGCTTAAAAAAATCTTGATTTAAATTTAAATTCTTTACGAGAATGATTCTCTTTTGAAACGTAATTGTTCTCTAAACGATTTCCTTTAAGCTAAGGGTGACACCTCTAAATACTTATTATGAGCAGATATATTGTGGTATCCCTTCAACTTTATTATGCCTTTTTTTTAATCCTCCTCCAGTAAATGCTTTAAAATCCTGATACCAAATAGGATTGTAAAAACAGGTGCATATTAATTTAAAACTAGGATAGAGGTCAGCCTGATGAGAGGTCTTTTTAGATTTAATGCAAGAACAGAAGACATTAGTTAAATTTGTTTGTTTGTTTGCTTGCAGTTAGAATGATTATCTATTGATCTGGATCATATACAAGATTGGTTTGGGATTTAGTTTATATACTGGGTCATGATGAGTTTTTTTTATTACTATCCATTATGGTTTATAAATCATGTTTTATAGCTTGGCATGACATGTGAATGCAACCAACTATGGATCAGTCAAACCAACCATGAATAAACTATCTACAACCTAATATTCAGACAATATGAAGGTTTTTATTTATTTATATGGAGGGAATTATATTGAAAGATCTGAAAGAGCCAGTGAAAGGTTGGCTCTGTACCAACTTTACACAGGATTCCTAATGGCAGAATATCAGAAGAGAATAATATCATATTCCTGAATCCAGTTTTCCAAGCCTAGTTCCCTGAAGCATATTGCATAGCCAAATTATGTTTCCTTGTACTTGTATCATTGCAAAACATGAAAATGCATCCCAGATTGTCTCATCATAGGACAATTTGTATTTGTTAGAGAGAAGAATATAATATGCATACGGGCTGTCAGGGGCTGTCCTATTATCTTGCAGCATAATCATGCTTTACAACAGCGGCCCCCAACCTTTGGGGCACCAGGAACTGGTTCCGTGGAGAGAGGTTCTTCCGCAGACCAGAGGGCGCGTAGTTTTGCATGCTGCCTGCCGGAACCACCGCAGGGGGCTTTGCTTGTTTGTGCGGACTGGTGCCAGTCCTTGGATCGGGGGTTGGAGACCCCTGTTTTAGAAAACCTCTTAAAGGCACAACGCTTTGAATTGATTGTTCTTCTCCCAGTCTTTTCACAAGTTTATATGAAAGTTTAGGCATATTCTTGGACTCCTGAAGTGAACAGAAATTGACACAACTTCTACATGGTAAAAAGTTAAATGCAACATCTTTCTGAAAATGTGAGTGGATGTCCTTATAATTTATGGATAGTTATTTATACAGTAAAACAAAAACACCCCAGTGAATATGGCAGAAAACAAAAAACAGGTATTTTCAGTCAATACCTGTTTTGGTAGAAACGACAGAATCCAAATATTTCCTATAGCCACCTCTAACAGTTTTTAGTTCTTGTTTTTGGATTTTGTCTTACTCTTCTTTGTGGAACTCTACTAACTCACATATATTCTTAGGACTTGGAAATATCCAACAGTTTTTTTTAAAACTTCATTCTTTTACTTTTTCACTGATTATAGGACACTGAACTGCAAGGTAGAACTCACAATCACTTGCTGAAACATTTAACTGACACTGAAGCAGTTGCCCAAAAGTCCTCTATGCAGCATTGATTATACAACAATAATCTTCATCAGAGAGTTATCAGAAATAAATATTTTCTCTAATCTCATCACAGGTTATTGTTTCAGTGATGCAAACACATAAACCAACAAACTTTGATAAGCCTGAAACCCTTTGGAACAAGGTGCTTTCGACTGATAAAAAACCAATGTTGACTTCTTTCAGGCACTGCACGCGAAACATTTGAAGAAAAATGTCTGAGGAATGTAAAGAAAAGGACATTTTGCCAAGCATTGAGCAAGACGGTTATATGGCATCCAGTAGCACAGGAAGTATTGTGTGGGCGGAAGGAAGGATGGATTCTACTAAATTTCAACATTTCCAAGAAGCTAATGTTCCATAGTCTGTGAAGAAATTGAAACTGAAAAGAGCTTGGAAATATTAGTGAGACAACAGTCCAAAATAATTTCCCAAATGAATCATGAAGCAATTACAAGAGAGAAAGAGAAAGTCTTTGGAATGGCTGCCATGGTTCCCAAACTTCTATATTACTGTAAAAAAATGTGGGAAGATGTCAAAGATGAAGTGCATGCAAGGAGTCCTCAAAATATTCTTAAACTAGAAGAATTCTGCAAGAAAGCACACCAAAAGTAAGAAAAAGATATATAGCTGCCTATAGCAAATAGTCGGAAGCAGTTTCTTCTTCCAAAGAAGGCCTATGAGGTGTTAATTGAAAGGGTGTCCAAATTTATTTTACCTGTTGTGTTTAGTTTTCTTCCCCTCCCCCATTCTCATTAACCTTGATTTGATTAAATACAGAATGAGATCAAATCAACTTGAATGAAACGTTTTCCATAATCATTCCAGCTGAACTGCATGAATTGCAAAAACTTTGATGCAACCCTCTGCCTGTGGAATTAAAACGTGCTCTTCTCGCCCTCTTGCAATGTTTGCTGTTCGTGACCCATATTCAGCTGTGTTATGTGTCCTTGCAAGACTGTTAATGGATTTTTGACAGCTCTTGTTCAAAAATCTATCAGGCTTGCCTTTCTAACTGCAGACACAATGAGTGCCTGTGAATTGGGAAGCCTACAGAGGAGCGTGAGCATCCAATCTTTCATCTCTAGATGTGATTGTCTTCCACCCTGTATAACTTTACCTAGCTTCCTCTTGCCCTCTAGGACCCCAAGGTTCAAATGTTCCTCGCTCTCCAATCAGCTTGCAAGTGACAGGGTTAAAACACATTCATTCAATTTTAAGGGCCACGATGTACTGTACCCTTAAAAGACAGGTATGCAAATTTCTCAGCCCCATTCTCCTCAATCACTTAAACTTTGCTGCATTTGGATCGACATAAGCTGCAAAGGTAAAAAGAACAGCCGGATGAATTCTTCAAGTAGGCTTCCTGGGAAATTCCTACTTAAAGCATGTCTGCATGCAAAATAGCTACTTTGATGATGAAATCATTTCCAAGTTAACAGGAAGGAAGCTTTTAAAAACCTGGAAAATTATTGATTCCTCTTTTTTCCCAGTCACATTTGTGGGGTTTCTTGCCAAATCCAATCTCAATTAAAAGCAGGCCTGGAGAAGCTCCGTCAAATAAAACCAGGAAAGGCTAACCAGGAAAGCAGTTTAATGAGTAACTAGAGGAGGGAACCTATTGGATGCAATAGGTCACACTGAGATGTCTGTGGGAGAATGTTGGCAAGAGGAAAACCAAAGCTGGCATCTCTGCTAGAAAAGGAAACAGCCTATACGATTAGATAAGGGCAGTATTACAAAAGGTCTTGGAGGCAGAAAGAAAATGACTAAACAAACTTATGAAATCTCCTCTTGTTTTGGCAGCTAAGGAGACTCCTGGCTAATAACTGGTAAGGATTAATGAACTCTCATGAATTCCACCATCATACGCTACATCATGTTTCCTCCTCGTCAATCTAAGGTCTTATGAAACCTTTGGACTTTTGCTACAATAATTCCTTGGAATCTCGACCTGTGCTGATGGAGAATTATCAAACCTGCAGGCCAGCATATTTCAAGAGCTTCAAATTAAGAAGACAAACACAGACAAGAAGAAATTACAAGGATATTGTGCAATGCTGGAGATTTTTTTCCAAAGCTATATAATATGATAGGAAACTTGTGAAGTGATTCCAAAGACTGACATTAACAGAATGCTTCAGGATATTTTACTCTTTAAATAGGGAAATTATATACAGGCTATACAAACGTAACGTGGTTCTCTTTGGCATGTCTCGTTCACATACCATGGAAAGCCATCACGGTGTTTCTTCAGTTCCACTTAACATTCTGCATGAATCTAACCATTGCAATGGGTAAGTCATAGTTGATTACTCAATGTGTAAAATCAACCAACTGTGGTTTATTCAGTACATCAAGGTAAAGCAAAACACAGTTTACCACATTTTGTGAACAGAACCGTTGTGTGGGACTTGTTTTTGTGTGTGAAACTTCAAAATGCACTCACTGTATAGTACAATTATATTACAAACTGCCTGGTAAGATTCACAAAACTACTTCAAATGTTAGTTAACCTTTCCAAATACCAAGTTCAATTTTCCAGCACTGACAAATGTTGCATTCCCATAGTAAGGAGTCTTGACAAATAATCTCCAAGAATTTGAACAACCAAGTGATGTTGTGTTGACCATGGCCACATAATCTGGTCTTAAAGCTTTCTCTCTAAAAATAAAGGAACCACAAAAGTGATACTGACAGCTGCATTTGGGAAGGATAGAAAAAAAAAGAACCCAGTGGACAGCACTGAAAGGTTTAGAGGCAGGCTACAGACAGGAGCCAGATGGAGTTGTGAGCTGCAACAATTCAGCAAAACAGTATCTGCCGAAACCTAGTTAAATAAAGTGATGATTTTTCAGTCCATGTAACCCTGTCAACAGTCACTCAGCTGCAATAATAACAGCAATTATGGGCTGCAACCCACTGGCTCCAGATCTAAGAGGGTTCCGTCTACCCAGAATTATTCAATAACACGAAAGCTTAGGAGTTTTCCCCCCAACTTGGCCAAGATACTGATGCAATCAAATAGGAATTTTATGTACATGATGAAAAAGTCCTGAGTTCTGCTTTCTGTAATTCTTCTATGTTATATGTTTGCACTTTTGCATTAATGCTTATCTTTGGTTGTTTGCTACAACCTTACATATTGCAAATTAGGAAATAAAGTGTGATAAAGACATTGCTTTAAGAGCTGTTCTACACACTCTAAAATATTGTAATGGTAACACTGCAAGTTACCGTGTTTCCCCGAAAATACGACCCTGTCTTATATATTTTTTGCCACCAAAAAAGGCACCAGGTCTTATTTTCGGGGGGCGGGGAAGGAATGGCATCCCTGACTTACCTCACTTGCGTGTGTCACCCCCCCCCAGCTTCCTTTTCGCTTCAGAGGGTCTGTGGCCAGCAAGGCTTTCCTGAAGGCTGCAGCCGATAACCGAGCTCTGGATCAATCTTTAGGAAAGCCTTGTAGGCCTTACTGGGCCAGCAAGGCAGATGTCAGGGTGTGCGACATCTGCAACTGTCTGAAGGTCTTAATTAGGGCTTATTTTGGGGTTTGGGCTTATATTGGGCACATGTAAAAATCAAGTTGGACTTACTTTCAGGGTAGGTCGTATTTTCAGGGAAACACGGCACATGTTAGATAGGAGAGGATTCTACATAGTATTCATGATTTGATAATTTATAACATGCAGAGAGCTTTTAAAAGTGGAAGAGCACATTGAAACTATACTCCTCTCTCTGTTGTTGTACAATCCAGAATTCTACATTTCTTTTGTGAAATTCTTAAGATTGTTAAAATGAATGAGTTAAAATGCATTTGAAACCAGGCTGAAGAGGAAGCGGTGGTTGAGCAGAGTCCCGTGTCAAATGGCTATATACGGGCCAACACCAAAGGGAGTGAAAACGTCCAAAAACTATCCACATCTGGGAGTCAATCATCTAAATTGGCAGCACCATTAGCTATCAGATGAGCAATTCTCTTTCAGAAAAGTTGCTTTGTGCTGAAAATCAGCTTTCATTGTGATGAACTAGCTTGGTCCATGGCCGCTGATTTGTGGCATCAGACTTTTAGCAACCAGCCAGAGCACCGGAAAAATTAGTTGAGAACTGGAAAATGTGCTATGAAAGGAAAGAGGCTCTTAGTTTTCCCATTTAAAATTTCCAGACATGGGCCTCTGGATGATAACAGCCACCCAGCATTTTCCTGAAGCACTGTAGGCTACAATAATTGCATCAAAACTCTGCCATGCTTCGCAAGTGGAGTGTGTGCCATTCATAACCATAATTGGAAGGAATCTACTTAATACTGTTCAGCCACACTACTTATAATCCAGTTCCTGCCTATGAAAAAATAGTTGTCTCAACAAAACAAAAGGGACATTTAAAAAAATCAAAATGATTATGAAATACTGCACATGGCAGACACGCTTTCTTCACACACCCCATCCCACCATTACATGAACCATCACCTTCCTAATAATTGTGGCATTTAATAAGGCTTCACACTTTTTTGCAGCTGCCGGGACACACTGCCCACAGCAGTAGGTTGCTTCCCAAGACCTCTTACTTTCAGTTATAATTGCTTAATGCATTTTTCATGAAGAGCACAGGGTAATAGTTATGTTAAATTGCCTTCTTTTTCATGATAAAATGACTTTAAAACACTCACACGTAACATTTATGCAATTGGAGAGAGAGAGCATGGGCTCAATGATTATGACTCTATTACTTGGAATCCCTTGCATTGTCAGGCTCACTTCATCTCAAAAGGAAAAAGAGAATTTTCATTCTCAATCACAAGCACACTGGCTGTATAATAAGCCATAATTATAGAGTGGCCCCTGCTTAGCTCTATCACATAGACATATGCACACTTCTGAGATCACAGAAGCTTAGTGAGTGCCTGTAGCAAGGTACCGTGGTCCTTAGGACTGAGAATCAAGGCTGCTTATAGTGCATTAGCAGAGAATCCAAATAATGTCATCAAATTTTAGTCCCTGGTACATGTTTTAATTTTTTTTAGTTATGGTATTCCGATCTCCCTCAATGGAACAAAGCCCCTGAGATAGAAAAAACAGAAACATAAGTATATTTCTCAGAATGTAGAATGCTGTAGAGCAGGGGTGTCAAACTTAAGGTCTGGCGGCCGGATGTGGCCCGCGGGGTGCTTAAATCTGGCCCGCGGGGCCATCCTGGAAACAGCGAAGGACCGGCCCATGGTGCCTCTACCAGCAAAAATAGAGCTCACAAGGGCTGCACACAGCCCTCCCAAGCTCTGTTTTCACCAGCAGAGGGTTGCAGGAAGCGGTCATAGTTGAAAACGGAGCTCAGGAGCCCATTTTCACTGGCAGAGTGCTCAGGCCACCACATGTGCCCCCTGACATGAGTGACGTCATGCTGGCCATGTCCCCCTTCTCCCCCAGATCAAACACAACCCTGATGTGGCCCTCAATGAAATCGAGTTTGACACTTCTGTTGTAGAGAATTCTCCTTCCCTTGGCTGTTTTTTGTGGTAGGTGGCAGCTTAAGTTTCAGCAGAGACACGAATCACTTCTGATCCCTTTCCCCCCCTGAATTATCAAGTTGTTTTGAGTGAACGCACAGGTGTTTCACACAACTGAATGCAAACTTAAAAAAAAAAAGCTTTTACAGTACAGTAGCAAAAACAGTTTCAAACCAGGAGTACCATTTCCCCTCAGATTAACAGGAATGTATGATTTACGTGCAAAGTAAGGATTATTTAAAAAAAACATCAGAACAATATTTCTGAGGAAGCTAAAAAACAAGGTAAAGCAATTGCTACATTTTCTAACAGGCAATGTTCCAAAAATGGATCTTTAGGAAGATTTACCAGATGTCATTAGTTCTATAGTTCTGCATTTAAAAAAATTAATTGCAAATCATTGCTTCTTTGCTACAAAACACAGGGGTGCCAATATAATCAAATAAGTTTTCCCTGATTAGAAAATGTAGCATTATTAATATAGAAGTAAGACTTGGCAAAAGGTACCAATGAGCATTTTGCATTTCTAGAAATTCAGAATTTTTGTGGTGGAGGAAGAGGGAGAGAAGGGGGCTCAGATGGAGAAACACTTGCCACAAACTCTGCTATATTTGCTACTAGTGAAAATGGAAAAGGACAGGGTGGGAAAAAGAGGCTGTGTTAGGCACAAGTAGCCAGACCTACATGTGTAAAGTTCAAACTTACCATTTTTTAAATATTCTACCTATTATACAGGAAACTCCCCAGATTGCCAGCCTTAGCCTGGGAATAGGCAGATAAGATTCTATGGAGCTTAAGGGAAATTAGTTCTGGATCATTTGTGGCTACGCAAAGACTTGAGGCTAATTCTGCACTTGATGCCTCCCCCTGGTTGGGTACTTCCCAACAGGCTGAGTAGGTAGATTAAAAAAAATTAAGATGCCTAAGGATGTTCTATCACGGAGCTGTCAAACTCGCGTCCCAAGGCCTGGATGTGTCATGTGCTGGCCACGCCCACGCCTGGCTTAGCAAGGGGAAAAAGTTGCGATATGTCACATGAAACACCATGACGACATGAGTGTGACACCCGTTTTCTATCATAATGTCAGTCTTCCCAAGGAAACCAGATAGGAAACATGACCAGATGAACTAATTCTGCCTTATTAACATTAACAGAATATTGCAAGCCTGAAAGTACAAATCTCCCATTGTCTCCTTTGCAGCCTAAGAAGTTAGGGAGATTCTTCTTTCTCCTCCCTTTATAGAGCTATGGGATATGACCACTCTTATCTGAGCATCCCCTAAACAGTATTTCTGCCTTGTTCCTCAAGGTCTTTCTTACATACCACCCATATAATTTGTCAGCTGGAATCTCTGTAGGATATGGCAGATTTCTTTTGCAATAAAACACTTAAATGAAGCCATCTGTGTGGGTGCTGTACTGTAATTTCATAAACTACAAAAAACAAGAAAAGCTACGATATGATTTGAAAGAAGGCACATGTCTAGACACAGTTCACAATCACAGCCAACTCTACGAGTTTCAGCGTGGAAGAAAAAGCAAATGTAAGTTTCCACAGAGTGAAGATTTTGCATGATCATGTTTATTTAAAAATCACAATACTGTCTAGGCAATTCCTTAGCTTTTTTTAACGTTGTTTTTGTGAAGTTAAAAAGAAAAGAGTCACTAGAAATTCCTGCTTGAGAGTCTGATAGAGGCAGAATGTGGCAACTGAATCCTACCAAGAGGTCTCTCCTTCCTCATCGTCAACCACACCTGTTATTTGCCTACTTCTGCTTCATATCACAGGATGTTGCAGGTGAGATAAAATAACAATACGGATGACCAAACACTAGAGGAAGAGGGAGATAGTTCAATCAGAGGCTATTTCCTGGACCAGCTTAATGGGCAATTCATCCTAAATGTTGAATCTCTGCCCTGAACTCCTGAGAAGTGGCTCCTCAGCCAAGCCACCAGTCCTGTAACTTTACCTGCCCTACTTGCAGTAGCAAGTACAATAATATGAATCTATAGTAATATTATACATTACGGTATAATTACATGCTATCATACATCATATATATAATTATATTAGTCTATGCTGTATTACTGTACAGTATATCATCTCTCCTGAAATGTACCACACATATGTCTTCTCTGGGAGCACCTATGTTCTTTCTTCAAGATATCAAACTTTTATTTAGGATAATAATCAGTTGAATGTTAGGTTGCTACAGAGATTTCCTACTGACAATGATCTTGGAAACCCTCTCATCATCATTCAGATGGATGACTCAAAAGCTCTTCTTGGCTATAATGATGAGTGGTGACCTGTTTGGTCTCAATGCAGCTATTCCCCTATAGCATCTATTGCTTTGCTATTTAGAGTATTGCCAAATTATAGATTTTAATCTGGGAAAAGAATGATGGAACAGGAGACTCTCAGACTCCTACTCACATTCCCTACAAGTTGTCTGTTGGTTGACACTTCTATCTCTTCACTTCATTTATTTCCTGGAATTTATAGCTCTCATCCTATTCAGTAAAATGTTGTGCTTAGCATGAGAATGCAGCTGAATTCCCCAACAGAATAGCCTCCAATTAACTAAATGGCAATGACAGCTTTTTAAAAAAACATTAACAAAAAGTAAATGCGAACAAGTAAATCTGAGCTCATTTCTCTCCTCCCCTCCAAAAAAGAGGGTGAAAGGACAAGAGGAATGCAGAATTGCAACTTTGAACACATAGTTTTGACAGCAAAGTCAGAACTTCAATGTCTTTGCCAGTTTTTGTAGGTACTATTGGAAATCAAAAGAGCAATAGCCATTACTCACACGGCATAGGTGTGGACACAGCCTAACACCCTGCCTTCTGCTATTATTATCCTTATTATTTACTTCAAACAAGATTTTATTGGAAACTAAATCCGCATGTTTCCCTTTCACCTTATTCTTGATTACTTTAGATCTAGTGCTACATTGCTCTCTAATATTCTGAGCTATGAAAGGAAACGGTAAGAAAATAAAAGGTCTGTTGCAATATAAAAGAATTTCATATATTCAATCCTTCATTTTCAGAAAAAGCATACAGGGTAAGAAAGCAAACTAAAATGCCATCACAGTCTGCTGGGAGTGGACAGAAAGGGGCTTATATTAAGTATATTGAATGGTGCATTAAAGATGTCAATGGCAAAAACTGAACAAACCAAGAACTGTGCCAGAGGCAAGACCAGGCTTGTGTTCAATGAAGCTATTTGGTTGCGTCATTGCCATGCTATCTTTCAGAATATAAGAAAGCGATCGGATATAAGCCTCAGTGAATGCCCTACACCTGGAATAATTGACTTTTTAAAATAACGTATGAAATTTGGGCAGGGGGACCTAGGTATACGGTACTCAAAGTTAAAAGCTTAATAATTTACAATGGAAATCTAGTTTTTTGTGGTGGTTAAGATATCAGGGTGGAAACTGAGTTTTAGTCCCATCTTAGGTGTGAAGCCAGCTAGGTGACCTTGGGCTGGCTACTTTGTCAGCCTTTGGAAGGAGGCAATGGCAAATTAGTACTTCTAAAATCTTGCCAAGATTTTAGAAGTCATCAAGAACTCATCCCAACAGTCACCAGCAGTCAATACTGACTCAAAAGTACCAATGGAAGAGAATATTTACAGCTCAGGTAAATGGGGTCCTTGGCGCTCTTGGAGCTTGCTGGTTTTTTGCAGGCTTTTCATTACCAAACTAGGTAATATCATCAATGCCAATGATGTTACCTAGTTTGGTAATGAAATGACTGCAAGAAAACCACCAAGCTCAGAGAGCACCAAGAACCCCATTGACCCAAAGGGAAAAAAATTATAATGACCCACCTAAAGTACCCAGCAAATTCATGAGGACGTTTCTCCTGCCCTCCTGCCACAAGACAAACATGGAACAATATCTGATTATATATTAGATTGCTATTCCCTTGACAGACATCAGACCCGCACTCCTAGGTATGCTTCTTTGAAGGTGTAACCGAAGAAGAAGAAAGAAGAAGAAGAAGAAGAAGAAGCTACTTTTGAAAAGAAGAGCTTTTAGCATCTATTTTGAAAACAGGAAGAAATCTAGGAGGATCCTTTCCAACAACAGGCACTTAGTTAAAAAAAACCAACAACTTGCTAATAGTAGGACCCTTTGCCACTTCCTTGTAAATGCAAAGAGGACTTGAGGTCTCCAACCTTGACAGCGGTCTCCAACCTTGGCAACTTTAAGACTTGTGGACTTCAACTCCCAGAGTTCCTCAGCCAAAGCTGGCTGAGGAACT
>JANHFT010000959.1:200372-213199 GCA_032467955.1 Pseudoxenodon macrops | reverse complement strand
CTCACAGATTTTCCCCTCAGACACCATGCAGTGGATGTGGCGACAATCACCACAGGTCAAATTGCCGATTTAAGACAGCCAGTTATTTACGATGTGGCAGAAAGGGACATGTAGCTCGGGTATGCCGTGCCTCACAACCTCTGACAGAACAGCTTTCGGAAAAATCTTTCAGAAACTGCCCTAACTACAGACAACAGAAATCCCAGGAAAACTGCTTCACTATTTTCCGGGAATCAGACCACCTGGATGAGGCTGTCACGCATGCCACTACAGGACTGAATAAACATAACATTTACCTCAGGATCAAAATTCAAGGAGCTCTCTGCCACATGTAAATAGACTCGGGCTCATCTAAATCAATAATATCCTGGTCTACTCTGAAGAAACTAATTCCAAACCTCACCAAAAAAAGCCTACAATACTGCCACACTAACCCAAGAGATTATCAAGGAAACACTCTTTAGGCTGGGGCACAATTTTTGCTAAGCTTGACCTGGCTCAAGCTTACCAGCAGTTGCCTGTAGATGAGGCAACTGCCATGGCCCAAATCATCATAACCCATCGAGGGGCTTTTAAATGTTGCCACATACAATTCGGGGTGAGTGTCAGCGAGGATTTTTCAAAGTTTCATGGAGCGTTTGCTCCATGGGCTTGATGGCATTGTCCTGTATTTCGACGGTGTCTTGGTCTCAGCCTCGTCCCTCGCAGACCTCACTAACAAATTGAGAATTCTCCTAGCCAGATTCAAAAAGGCAGGATTGAAACTAAAAAAAGAGAAATGCCGTTTGGGAGTTCATCAAGTGGAATTACTCAGATTCCTAGTTGACACTAAGGGTATTCACCTGGCACCTTCTAAGATAGTTGCGATTAAGCAAGCCCCCACCCCGAAGAATTGAACAGAGATCCAAGCCTTCTTGGGGCTCCTAAATTTCTACGCAATATTTTTGCCCCACAAAGCGTCAGTTGCTGAGCCGCTACATAGACTCCTGGACTCCAAATCCTCATGGATTTGGACGGAGCATGAAGCTACCGCCTTTAAGGCTGTTAAAGAGACCCTAACATCATCTGCCGTCCTAGTACAGTATGAAAATAATTTACCACTATCGCTTGCATGTGATGCATCACCTTATGGTATGGAGGCTGTCCTGAGCCACATAATGCCCAACAGCATAGAAGCCCCTATCGCATACTTTTCCCGAACGCTCTCGTCAACCGAGCGCAACTACAGCCAACTTGATAAAGAGCCTCTGGCTGCAGTTGCTGGAATCAAAAGGTTCCATGACTATTTGTATGGTCGATCGTTTCAATTACTCACAGACCATAAACCCCTTTTGGGTTTGCTATCGGGAGACAGGCAATCTCCCCAGATCCTTTCCCCACCCATGACTAGATGGACCGAATTCTTAGTGTCCTATAGCTACCAGTTATTGTACAGACCGGGGAAAGTTTGGGTCATGCTGCTGCCCTAAGCCACTGCCCACTCCCAACGGTAGTGAATGACTCAGCCCCTGTCTCAACCGTTTTATTAATAGAGGATCTCGCATTACCTTTGACAGAGGCCGATCTAGCCAGACATACTGAAAAGGATGCCCTCCTTGTGCAAGTTCTAGACTGGGTGAGGAGGGGTTGGCCCCAGGATGAGGTACCCACCAAATACCACTCATATAGAAATAGACAGCATGAGCTATCTGTGCAAAAGGGCTGCCTTTTATGGGGAAGCAGGGTTGTGGTGCCTCCAACCCTGTGGATTCCAATCTTACAAACTCTGCATGAAGCGCATCCGGCCATAGTCCGTATGAAGGCACTTGGCCGCAGCTATGTGTGGTGGCCAGGCCTAGATACAGAGATAGCTGAATGGGTACTCAGATGCCAGGCATGCAAACAATCACGTCCTGCCCCACCAGCCACTCCAATCAGAGACTGGGAATCTCCCAAACTGCTGTGGTCATGAATCCACATGGATTTCGTGGATCCATTCATGGGGCGAACATTCATGGTCATGGTAGATGCCTACTCAAAATGGGTGGAGTTGGCAACCATGGGCTCTACCACAACCAAGGCAGTAATAAGGGTCCTGAGGGGAATGTTCGCTACCCATGGGTTGCCAGACACCATTGTGTCTGACAACGGCCCACAGTTTACCTCAGCTCCCTTTCAGATGTTCTTGGTAAAGCATGGCATCCGCCATGCCAGGATGGCCCCCTACTACCCTTTCAGCAATGGCCTGGCAAACCGTCCGATCAGCCAAGGAAGCGTTGGGCAGACTAGGGCCGGGGGATTGGCAGGAAAAGATGTGCCTCTACCTCACAGCACAACATGTAACCCCGTGCCCAACAACTAATGTGTGCCCAGCTGAACTACTGATGGGCAGGTGCCTAAGAACCAACCTAGATAGGCTGCACCCTAATTATATGTCTGAAGTGTCACCAGGAGCAGTCACGAGCGCTCGGGCCTTCACCACTGGGGACGCAGTCTATGCAATGAACCAAGGGAGCAGTCCCAGGTGGCTGCCAGGTTACATCACCGAAGTAACAGGACCCTATTCTTATAAGGTCAAGCTCAAAGACGCTAGGCAAGTGCAGCGCCATATTGATCAACTAAGACGAAGAGAGCCCAGCGAAGATGAACTGCTATCCAAACCAGACCAGGCCGCTGCAAGAATAGAAACAAATGTACTAAACCCAATACACACCCCATACAATGCAAGGATGCAGGAGGCCAACTTACCATTTGTAGAAGACACAGCGCCAAAGGAAACTCCTCCCATCCAAGGGTAAGCCGAGTTGCCGGTAGTTCCAGAGGACACACGACCAAGGCCGACCAGCCCAACTGCTGCGCCAGCTCTAAGAAGATTGGAGCGCAACAGACGGCCACCAGCCTATTTATCAGACTACGCATGCCGCCATTCAGGAGGGGAGGGGTGTTATGTTCCAGAGTTATGGCAGACGTTCCCCTAATGTGACAACACATAGAGAAGCTCCTATTGGATGCCAGAGCTTGGCTTCTAAGCGGGAAAACGCAGCCTCCTGATTGGATAGCTCCTTGACAGCCAACTATATAAAGAGCTATCAGGCTGCAGAACGCTGCCGGGTTACTGAAGTTGTTTATTGAGTTGTTAAACTGTTAGCTGCTAGATTAAACGTTGTTAGCAAGAAACAACTGGTCTCGTCTCAGTAATTGCACCCACTTTGAATACACAATATTAGATAGTTACCTTGACTATAGTGGCTGAAATTGGCTGAAGTTGAGCAGGATGCTCATGTCAAATTTAAAAAAAATGTGGTAGCAAAATGTATATGCCTTATAATGTAACTATAAAATTGACAATTCACAAGCTAAAACTGTAAAGCATGCAGTGGTAGGGCTGAACTATGTTTCTTATTCTCGGCCAAGGAAACTCCATCATCAAGAAGCTATGGGGGGGGGGGGGAAATAGAATCATGACTCACCGAAATTCAACAGTCACATCATGCTTCTTCCAGCAGCATAGCAATGTGTGACTAATTGCTGACTAATCATTTTTTTCTGTCTCCCAGGAGACAGTAAGTTTCCAGGGTTTGGTAGCTGCTCAATTTGAATTGAACTGAGCAGCTGTAATAGGAGGGGAAAGTCCCATAAAAATGACTGGGTCAGATAAGGGAAGGTGGGTGGCAACCATTTTGATTCTTAGGAACTTTCAGAGCTTATGTTTTGTGAGTGGTTATTTCAGTTTCAGGGGTGGTGGTTTAAATCCTTAACACTTTTTAGCTCCTGCTCTGTTCACACTAAGAAAGAAACGTGTTTTCTAAATGTTAAACATACAAACAAAACCAACCAGTGAAAACATACGTTTTTCAAACCCAGGTAGCTACCGTATATCAAAAATGGCAAAACAAAAAGCAATGACCAATAACATTTTTTTTTTTAATCCAAACTGATTTAAAAAAACTTTAGGTGTCATCCACACTTGGACAACATATATGTTGCTGAATCCCTTGGATTCAGAGGAAACTAACTTGACCATTATTTAATCCAATAAAAATAAGAAGAAAAACATTGCTAATGTTGCAAAAAATACAACTTCAGCAATAAAGTGGTCAATGCCTTGAATGCTCTATCTGACTTCCTTGTTACATCCTCTAACCCCCACAGCTTCAACCTTAAACTGTCTACCGTGGACCTCACCCCATTCCTAAGAGGTCCATAAAGGGGTGTGCATAAGCGTGCCATACGTGCCATGTGCTGTGCTTCATGCACCATGCGCGCATGCGTCGTGCTATGGCACCACCAAAAGAACCGGCTCGGGGATGTGTCAGGCTCGGGTTGCTAATGGTTCAAGTGAACCATGCTGATAAGTTACTAACGTTTTGGTAGAACCGGACCGAATCTTTAGGAACCTACCTCTGGTATCCATATACCTGTCAGAAGCCACTCTGTCTCCTCCCAAAAAGAGGGCAGGACCAGAACAAGAAGAAACTTAATATAAATGAACAAATGCCAATGAAAACAAAAGTCTGATTTATCCCTAGATGTATATTCTTCCACACAGAAACCTACAAATATATACCCACAGTCCTCTACTTTTTCCCAAGAGAAACAGGAAAAAAACTGGGATTGTGATGATTCGAGGCATGTGGAGTAGCCACACAGGGAAAAAGAAAGACAAAAGAGGAACAAAAATGTGTAAAGGTACAGCTGAATATGGAAGAAAAAAAAAGACAAGATGTCCAGTATAGGTATACCGAAGGGTTAAATTCATCAGGCAAATAGCCTCCCATGCAAGAACTAATTTTCCAAGCCATTTGAGCTTTGCTGCAATGATGACTGAAGGATGGATCCTCTTTACTTTGCTTTCATCAGCTTCTTCCATTTTCATCAGTAGCATGGGTATAAGACAACCGCTCCCCCCCTCCCCAATCTGCAGATAATTATTTTAGAAAAAAATATTGGAGATATAAAATTTGACCTGTGGATGTTGCGGATGCTAATTAAATGCAATCTTCATGCTCAGAGAGAGTACATTTGTAAATATCCGTCTGGATAGTGACTGTGAAGGGCAGATTGCTGTAACAGATTTGGTCTGATTAAGGAGACCGGTTTATGCCCTTCCAGTGTGTTGTAAATATCGCTATAAGCAGGTATGAATGACAGACTATCTATAAATAATCCCCTGTAGTACCACTTGTAACACTAATTACTTAGCCTCCTGCAAGCAGCAGGATATGTTTGCCTGTCAAAAAATGGCTGAACTGGAAGTTTATAATATACTGAAGGTTTATAATCTGTGCATTTTGCAAGAAAGTCATTTGTGTGCTGAACACGGGGGGAAATTAATATGCTCTATCTTGGTTATCGTTTTGGAAAATGTTCACTCACACAATCTCTTCCATCTGTGGAATGTGATCAGAAAATTTACTCCTAATTCATCAGGCACGATTTACTGATTACAAGAACTGTGCTGGCAATGGTAAAAAACAGGCTGGAAGGGCATTTCTACAAGGTTGGGCAGAATAGTAATGCTAAATCAGCTGTTTCCTGAGTAGGGTTTTTAACAGAAGTTGCTGGAATAGTTTTTTCAAAAATTCCCACTTAATAGCCTCTGCCTGTGAGTAAGCATCACTGCTCTACTGGATATTGTCATTATGATGATATGCTGGCAGCTCACTTAAACAAGGCTGGCCTGTGTAAAAAACCTGGGGGTGAAATCAGTGTTAAGTCAAAGCCACAAAAATCACACCACTTTGCGTTGTGAAAAAAGAAAAGCTACGAGCATCATTATTGCAAGTCTAATTGCAAAATTTTGGAGAAAGGAGAAATGTTTTGTTGTTTTTATGCATATTACCCGGTATCATACGACTGGAATTGATTTTGGCTTGTCTCCTTCCTTAATATTCTCACTTCCATTTGGAACGGCAATCAAGACTAAGGAAGTGCATTTGCTCATTTTATGTTCTAGGTGAAAAGTTGAATTACATACATTCAAAACAAATAATGAATTTTACGTTGTATCCTTAACTAATGAGAACTGGTGAAGTAAGAGAGTTAAGGGTTTCAACTGGAAAATATAGTTGAAATAATATGCCAGTAATCTATTCATTAGGTAACTTTTAGCTATTCACTAACCCCTTCACACAAGTGGAGTAAATACCGTAAGGCTGTCTAGAAATCAGAATCACTTGTACACTTATGCCTTAGATCAAGCAAATTAAAAAATCAAGTATCCAAGTGAAGACTTACATGCCTGAATATAATTATAAATTAGAAATGTAGACATTATTCTGAGAATATAAAAAGGAACAGGAAAAAGATCACAATGAGTCTGTTGCAAACATATTGTGTCAGATTAATCGTATCTCTTTCTTTGATAGAGTTACTAACTAAATTGATAATGCTGTAGATACAAGATATAATGTAGGGCTTTAGAAAAACATTTGACAGAGTGCCTAATTATAGTATCCGTCGTAGAATGATCAAATACGGTCTAGATGATACTACCGTTAGATTGACTCACAACCGGCTGAATCATTGCATCAAAAAGTGAACATTAATGACTCCGTTTCAGCTTGAAGGGAAATACCAAATCGATCCTAGACCCCAACATTGTTGATTTTTATAGTTGTCTAGATGGGAAATTGAGAGAACTCTTACAAATTTGCAGATGACACAAAACTGGATGGCATAGCTCATATTTAGCACAAAACAAAGAAGATTTAAAAATGTAGACAATTCAAGCAGTGGGCTGAAAAGAATAGGATGGAATTTATCAGAGCAAAATGTAAAGTTCTGCATTTAGGTAGGAAATTTTAAGTACAGGATTAAGGAGATCAGTAGTACATACTATTGGAATGTGAGTGTCCTTGCTGCCCCCAAATTAAACATGAGCTAGCAGTGTGGTACAGCTGTTAAAAAGGCAATTGCTATCTTGGAGTGCATTTTCAGGAGTGCAACATCCATGCTATGAGGAGTAATTATTCCACTCTACTTTGCCTTGGTCAATCCTCATTTGAACTACTATGTCTATGACTATGACCAATGGAAGAATTTCACAGCAAGGCTACCAGATGGTGAAGGATTTGGAAAACAAGCCCTCAGAGGAACAATGAAATGAATTGGGCATGTGTGGACTGCAAAAAAGATGGGTGAGGAAAGATGCTTTAATAGCCTTTAACCATTCTGGAGGATTATCACAGAGAAGAGGGGATTCTTTATTGTCTCACAGAGCAGTTTTAATCTATATCCTGAAATAATATATTATTGGAAAAGCTTTAGAATCTTGCTTTGCTAAACCTCTCTCTAAGGCAGATGAAACATGACTTCTATACAAAAAAAGAAAATAAAAGGGGGGAAGGGAAACATATAAGATCCTTTCTCCTTTAACAACATGATAATCTACTAACAATCATAAAGTGATTCCTTTCTTCACCATCCCTTTTAATGGAAACTAACTGGAATGTTGTATTAGTAGGCAGCAAAAGTCATTCCTACCTGCCCTCTGAAATTTCTGCCAAAATAACATTAACTGTTGTACCCAGATCTTTTGATAAAATGTAAATACAATGGAACCTTAGTTCCCGAAAGCCTCAGTCCACAACCAAATTAGTTCCCGAACAAAAAATCCGCTAAAAGTTTGCTTCTATTCACGAACATATCTTCGGTTCACGATCAAACACAGCCGCAGTGATTTTCCCTGCTGCAGCAATTTCCCCTTTGGCCCCATTTTGTGTGTGTCCGCGCATGCACAGTCAGTCTTGCTTCCATTTACGACCAAATTGGATGCCGACCGAGGTCCTGGAATGGATTATGGTCGTGAACGGAGGTTCCACTGTATATGAAAGGGACATTCTGAATTAGACTGCCACAGCCATTCAGGGAAAAAGGATGGCTTTTCTCAAGGTTATAACCTTTCTTCAAAAATGAAATCTTTCTAGAAGATTACTTTGGCAGAATTCAGCTTAGCTAGCTTGATACAGAAAGATGACTGAAGGAAATGCAATTGACCTGTGCTATATATGGAGGTCAAAGCCAGATAGCTCAGCATGAGTCTCTGACCTTGTAAGTTTGTTCTGTAGTTCTATTATCTACTTCATGCATTGCAAACAAACTGGAAGCAAGTAGTGGCCTTCCATTACACCTTGCCTATTTACTACCATAAAGGCTTTGGTCAGCTAGTAGGGTGTTTAATGAAGAAAACTGTGTTGTTTTTCAGAACTCAAACACTTCAAATCAAGATTGATAGTCAGATGTTCTTAAACAGAATAGAATGTGTCTGCAACTGGGAAGAAAAAGATGAACTCCCTGTATGTAATATAAATCAACAGAGAAAGCATAGACTGTACTGTATGTGTTGAAATTGCCACAGCTGATTTGTGTGTGTCTGTAATCAAATAACAAACTTGTCAATTGAGAAAGAAAAGGACATTCCAAAGGAAAGATACCTTACATATAAAAAATATAGAAAGGTAATTTTATTCCAAAGATTGATATTTGCAATAAAGGTTTGCCATGCTTTTGAACAATCCAAAACAGAATGTATTTTTCATGATCTTGTGCTAAATTCACTGTTTTGTTTCCCATAACTTCCTGTAGGCTTTTAAAAATATTATTTTTTTACATTAATCAATTGTAATTTCTTACTTCTGCTTTCCTAGAAACTGTCTTGTGCTTATGAAAGATGCAATTACTTCTACCACAACAATGCAATGGTTTCAGAATCATTAACTTTATAAATCTTAGTTCAATGTGTACATGCACAGTATTTCCTTCCAAATTATTTTGTTTAAAAATTCAGGCAAAAGTAATCACATATTTTAAGAATCTCTTGTGGAGAATCAAATCAGCAACATTAGAAACGTTCTTTAAGAAAAGGCAGGGAAGTGGGTAGGGAATGTTACTTGATTACAAAGCAAGTTGCTTTTTTCAAAGCCAATACTGAGTATTGTTATAAGGCAATTATATCCTGTACTTTCTTAGATTAAGTCCATTGTGTTTAACATGCCCGAGTGCCTAAAGGAAGCATCTAGGTAATCTTTGGCTGATCTTGAACAGTTGATCAGGGATAGGCCGGTTGGTAACTAAGTGCTGTAGGCTGACCTGAGAAACTGAAGGAATACCCTGTTTCCCTGAAAATAAGACTTCCCTGGATAATAAGCCCAATCAGGCTTTTGAGCTCATGCGCTAAAATAAGCCGCCCCCTGAATATAAGCCCTCCCCAAAACACAGCAGCAGCCATGAGGTGACCACGCTTGTTGCCTCCTGCACCTCAAAAATAATAAGACCTCCCTGAAAATAAGGCCAAGTGCTTATTTTGAGGGTCAAAAGTCTTATTTTCGTGGAAACATGGTATTTTGAAGGAAACTACTGTACTTCCAAACTGTTGCCAACAAAAGGCTACAGATTTTTTATGAAGTCATAAGAAGTGAGGTCAAGAGACAGCATACCTTGTGAAGACCTATAGGATTGTTTATAGCAGTAAAAGCAGATATTAAATTGCTGTAAAAGCAGATTAAAAAATCATCTTTGATCATAAAGAGTGAATTATGAAATGATTTAATTCAACAGATGCCTTTACTTTAAGCATTGTTAAAAAAAAACAAATACATAAACGTGCCATTTCTGGCCTGGGAATACAAAGCCCATTTGTTTGATATATAAGCTAAGGAAAAGTATCTAGGCTATTTCTTTTTTTTAGTTTAGCCATCTTGTGGCAAATAAACCAAATCATACTGTGTGGAGAAAGGGGAGGAAACACTGAGCAAAGAATTGTCTATCAGCCCTTCTGAAAACAATTTTAAATCAAACATTTGCCTAATTTCTATTTGTCAAAATCCATTGTCAGAAATGGACCACAGAAAGACGATAGTACGATAGTAAGTCTTCAACTTACAACCATTCTTTAGTGATTGTTCAAAGTGACAATGGGACTGGAAAAAGTGACTTATCAATTGTTTTTCACACTTATGATTGTTGCAGCATCCTCCCGGTCACATGATCAACATTCGGATGCTTGGCAGATGGTTCATATTTATGACGGCTGCAGTGCCCTACGGTCATGTGGCAAGAAAAGTCATAAAATGGGGCAAAACTTGCTTAACAACTGTCTTGCCTAACAACACAAATTTTTGGGCTCAATTGTGATCCTAAGTTGAGGACTACCTGTAAAATATTAGTACTGGGACTTGAACTGTAAAATCTTTCCACTTTATAAAAATACTTGTATTTTTTGGAGTATAAGATGCTCCAAAATATACCTTTTTTGAGAAGGAAAAGAAGAAGAAAAATCTGCCTCTACCTCTGCCTCCCAGCAATTTGTCTCCTTGCAGCAAAGAAGCATGTTTCACTTTCACTTTCATCATAGCCTGTTTAGCACAAGGGAAAAAAATCTGCCTCTGCCTCCCTGCAGCCTGAAACAGCGGATGATCGGGAGGCTGATCCAACCGACAATCACCTGCTTGTGCTAATCAGGCTGTGCAGAAGCTGAAACTGAAAGAGGCTGGTTGCTATTTGCTGCAAGGAAGTAAATTGCTGGGAGGCAAAGGTCAAAGGGTGGGGGCAGGGCTACATTTGGTGTATAAAGACACATCAAAATTTTCACCCTCTTTTAGGGGGAAAAAGTGCATCTTATACTCTGAAAAATACAGTTAAGCATTTTACATTCCCAATACTAAGCACTCTCACTCTCTCTCACTCTGGTAATGTTCGTATTATCACCAGCCTGCTTAGAAGACTGGTGGACTAGTGAAATGCACTTCTTTTACAATGGAAAGATGATTTAATTCCACATCTATCCATTTCAGAACAGATACATCAAAAATTCTAACACAGCTGTCAGTTTCAAGTATAAAACTCTGAATTCTTGGTGGGCGTAGTTATTATAAAGGTTTTCTTAAACAAAAGGAATAGGTACTAAAAGTGTTTTAAAATAATCACTGGGAAACTGTTCTAAGTCTTAATGCCTAATGCAGATCATTGAACTGGCGTGCCTCTCAACGCCAACGGATTTTCAAATTGTACTACTAGTAGAGTCTACACCAGAGCTTAATTTTACCTAAGAAAACAATACCAAATATGTTCTCAATCCCCCCCAAAATATGCTTTAGGGAAGGAGAAATAAAGACTTGCAACATTGCTATTTCTTCTTTATAAAACAGATTACAATATATGGCACTTTTTAAGTGTTTCATAAGAGCAAGTTTCCTATCTTGAGCAAGAAAGAAACCGGAAAGCCAGAATTTTACCCCTCACTTTGTTTCAGGTTAAGGATTTCGGACCAGTAAGCCAGATGTGTTGGTGGCTATAGAAGTGGTTGGCAATTCTGGGAATGTTAGTTTAGTACATCCGAGGTCCATAAGATTGGAGAAGGCTAATTTAGGTGTTTAGTACATGCAGGGATGTGGGGAAACTACCTGTGAGTTAGACTTATGAACAACTTTTCACATATATCTTCTTCTGAACAAAAAAATTGGAATGATTCAGAAACACCAGATGTCAGAATATTTTGTACTTGGTAAGTTATAGAGCAATGCTCTCATGCAAAAGCTTAATCTTATTTCTACTGGAAGGAAATTCACATTTCCACAACACAGTCTGCTAAAAGGCCTTCCTGCACAGATTCAAGCACAGTACAACAATACTGCAGGACTCATTCTCCAACCTATAAAAGAATGAAGGTGAAATCTCCTTCAAAAGCATGGTAACTTCATGGACATACTTACAAAATTTTCTTCTACTGCTTTTTTTCCTGCACTCACCAGGTTTTGATTTGGGAGATTAAGTGGGATAACACAGTTTGTCTTCCAACCCCTCTTGTCCCCAAAGCGTATTTTCTTTCTATAATAGCAAATCCTTGCAAATTCCAAGTCCACTGGTCTGAAAAACCAGTCAGCCTTCCCCTACCCTCTCAGCTGTTGTTGACATTCCAGTAGCCCAAGAGACTCTTACCTAAAATGGGATACCACAAAAATCATGTTGTAAAACAATCAGAGGGCTTAGTGGTACAACAGCAGGAAACATGATGGGTTTGTTTAGGACCCACCATTTCTTCATGTGGTTGACCTAATAGCCACAGACCGCCAGAGGAGAATTTGTCACATTTGAGGGCATCTCTGAAATTGAGTGGAAAAGCCTGAATTCCTCGTACAAAGCTGATATCTTTAGTGAAAATCACTTGATATTTTTTGACATTCTTTTTTTTAAAAGATGTAATTCACTAGTATCAAAAACTAGTCACCATTCAATTATGCATTACTAAAGACTAAACTAAACTAAACTCATGCAACCTGTGGTCCATTTACAGGTTGGCTGCCTAATCTCTGTGAATGGTAGCCCATTAAAGCTCACCAAGTCTTCTGGATTTGCCATCGCCTAGAACCATTCAGTATTTAGAACATACATTTGACTTAGTAAATGAATGTTGTTGATCAAATCCCAACTATTCATGCAATACTTTTCTTTTCTTATTAGTACAGATGAACACCACCATATTTATGCCACCCCATCGCTTCAACATACTACATGGTGAGATGACCAAGGTGTGAACAACTTTCTTAAGGACTTCCCAGTTCAAGAATAGGTATAACTGGCACATAAGATGAACCTGTGCAAAGGCTCTCTTAACCTCAGTTACTATCTGTTCTTCATGCAGGAACTGTTAGTTCAAGATAACTTCCCTCCCCTGATTGTGCAACCTCATCAAAGCTTAAAGGTGGAATGTCATTAGAACATAGAATAACAGAATTGGAAGGGACCTTGGAGGTCTTCTAGTCCAACCTCCTCCTATAGCAGGAAACCTCATACCATTTCAGACAGATGGTTGTCAAGTCTCTTCTTAAAAGCCTTCAGTGATGGAACGC
>JANHFT010000959.1:161776-188323 GCA_032467955.1 Pseudoxenodon macrops | reverse complement strand
GTTTTCTTAAAAGAAAAACTGTCTCTCCAGCCAAGCTTGAAACCTTGCTTTGGGAGGGGGCAGTCGGGCAGTGTTTCCCCCCCCCTCCTCGGGCGCCTGCAACCTTGGAGCAACTCCTGGCCCTTGCACAGTAAAGAAAAACTTCTCCCGAGTGTGAGAAGTTAATTGCCTCGCACTCACAATGAGAAGTTTTTCTTTACTGTGCAAGGGCCAGGAGTTGCTGCAGGCTTCAAGGCTGAAGGTACCCAGGGAGCGGGGGGACGGGGGTCACTGCCCAACTGCTCCCGTGGCCACGGAAACACGGTTACCCTCTTGACTGGGGGCCTGGGCGCGTCCTTGGTGATGCCGCCCCTGAGATCCAGAGGGAAGCCTTTCGCCTGCATGCTCATCTTGCGGACAGGACCCGGCTCAGAGCGGCAGCAGTAGTGGGGTGCTCCGGCTGCAACCACAGGGAAAGCCCGTCAGAGGCGAGAAGGGCTGCTTTTCAGCCAGGAAGGGCAACAGAGGAAAAGCCGAGACGACCACTGCCACTCCACGGTGTCCCAACCTGGATATGGGGCTGGAGTGTCATTTTTTTTTTAAAGTCCCAAATATTTTCGCCACCATTTCAGTGGATATGGATTGTTGGGGGGGTGTTCATGTGACAGTGTGCACGTGTGATGTTAAGTTGGCCACACCCACTTAGTCACATGACCATCAAGCCACGCCCACAAAATAAGCCACGCCCAGAGAACCGGTAGCAAATCTTTTTAGAACCCACCCCTGAACTGAGTGCAAAGACATTTAAGGTATTTAATATAAAAGTGGCTTGAATAAAAATTAAGAAATCTCTAGTAATACATCCAATTATAATTACAGGCTGCAAAGCAATAAAGACACATTGTTGGATTTAGCTCTGTAAGTGTTGGTTAGACGTTTTACCTAATTCATGAAAAAAGGAGCACCACATGGTGCACTTTGTTCTTCCTATTAAGCAATAAACCAATTTTCACTGTGCTTTTTCTGTTGCATGTTTAGATATTAAACCAATAATTTCATATGATGTCTGATTTGAATAATTCTCAGCAGCAGGAAACTTCAAAGCTATAACAAAATTGAGGCAAGTTTCTGTCACAGAAATATCACTATTTCCTTACATGCTACAATAATCTAAGATCGTTTGAGGCAGGCTATTCCTGTTCAGTTATCAAGCTCAAATTATTCTAATCTGGGCATATTATACAAAGACTTAGTTGATTTAGAAGACTTTAAAGCTGGGAAAGATGGAAAGAAAGAGGGGAAAAGGATAACCACCAGCAGCAAGGTGGATAGATTTATTAGTGACAATCATTTTCATCATAGAGAAACTCCATCTATCTAGATGCCAGGAGTCAAAAATGACTTGATTGCACATAATCAATCAATCAATCAATGAACCAATCAACTCCTGCTAAATTCATGACATAAGATACACTATTATCTTTAATAAATAAAAACAGTTTTCAGTTTCATAAATATTTCTATGTTATTCAAGTGTCTTAGAACAGGATCTTAACTATATTATTTTATGATAACTTGTGAAACCTATATGACTGATTAAAACTCTCTATTTTCTGCTTCAAGTGGCATGCATTTCTTTTCCTAATTTTTGTACCTTATTGCACAGTTAAAATAGTACATTATAATTCATAACATTACACCACTGGTTCTCTAGAAGTAGAAGTAAACTTTAAAGTTGTGATGGTTTTTATCTTTTTATTTTTCTAAGACTATTTTTTCCTGGAATAAAACCCGGATTATTTGAGCAAAAATTATTTTTTCTTCTCTATGAGAGTCAATCTGGTGGTTATTTTGTTTCAGATGCTTAAACATTGGTACTCTTGCTTTGCAATTTTGATGTTTAATCTTGTCCTGACACCAGGTTGTTCAAAATATAGAGATATATTTGGTAGTTTTATAGTAATATCCTGAGAAGTAATGTTGCGGTACTGTATAATTTAAAATGGTGAAAGACATGAAATATGTAAAGCCTGGCTAGAAATAATTTAATTAGTAAAATGATGCTCAGAGCTTTTCATTTTTAAATAATAGAACAGGCCTAGTCATGCAGCAGAATGGAGCAATCTAGTTCACACTGCCCAAAACAGGAAGGGAGGAAGAAAAGAAAGGAAAGGAAGGAAGGAATTTAAATGAACAAGACTGTTTAATGTTAATAGTGATGACAGTTAGGATGTCATTTTCAAGTTTTAAAAAGTTTTGGACCTCCACTGACAATAAAATAATGTCAAATTCTTGTCAGTCTTCCAAATAGCCATGCTGAGACGCTGATTGGAGAAGGCTTAATTATAAAGCAATTGAATATAGTGGTGCTTAAAAGTTTGTGAACCCTTTTTAATTTTCATTATTTCTGCATCAAGACAACTTAAAACATGATATGTTCTCCACAGAAGCCCTACATAAGGAGAACCCAGGGGTGGGTTCTAACTTACCTTGTTGCCGGTTTGCTGCCTCCCACACTGCGTGGGTGCACACATGCGCAGTAGAATTATTTCTTTTTAAAAAGGCCAAAAACAAGATGGTGACACATGCGCAGTGCCATAAACTCCACTGCGCAGAAGAAAAAAATCTAAAAAAATTGTTTAAAAAAAAAAAGATGGCGGCATCCACGGACCAGAACCAGCTCCGTGACGTCACCAGTTTACTACCTACTCGGTAGAACCGGTCTGAACCAGTAGGAACCCATCTCTGGGAGAACCCAATTAAGCAAATGAGTAAAAAATATTATACTTGTACATTGATTTATTTAGGAAAATAAACCAAACCTACATATCTTATGTGTGGGAAAAATATGTGAACCTCCAGGATTATCATTTCATTTAAAAGAGAAATTAAGGGTCAGGTATTTTAATAAGTGGATGATGAACAGATGTGATCATCTGCTTTGTTTAAGTAACAACATTCTGGGTATTCACTATCAAATACTTATTTTCATAAATTAAATAAATTAGAAGAAAGCCAATGTTTTGGAATGGCCAAATCAAACTCCTGACCTTAATCCTATAGAAATATTGTGGAAGGATCTGAAGTGTGAGAAAGCTTACCAACATCCTTGAAGCTATTCTGTTTGGAGGGATGGGCTAAAATTCCTTCAAGCTAATGCGCAGAACTAATCAACAGTTATTGGAAATGTGCACACCTGTTACTGAAAGCAAATATTCACATAGCTTTTGCAACACACAAATATGTTGCTTTGGATAATTTCCCTTAGATTCACGAAGAAGCACACAAGAAATTCTCCATTTATAACCCTAATTGGGCTGGGAATTTTGGTCACTGATTGAAGCAGTCATTAAGTGAGATGTCATGTAACTACTCTGCTTAATGACGGCAATCCTGGCTCTCCAGTTGCTGTCATTATGCAATGGAGTGGATTGTTAAGTGGACCTCCTGGAGCGAGCACAAAGCCTCCCATGATGCTTAGGAAACCTGGAACCCTCACTCTGTCCCACAAGGAAGAATACTCGCATGAATACTGATGTTCACTAGCATTTTTGCTATATCTGAGATCTGTTCCTCCAGTGCACTATATGTTTTCTCCTTCTCTCAGTGAGTGAAACTTTTCTGAACTTTCAGGAGGGGATGGAAAAACAATACCCAATTCCAGAATTCTGAATGGCACAGCAGAATGCTGTTTGCTAGGATTTGAGGTCTGTTCCTCAAGCGTGTGGGACGATTTCCCCTCCCTGTGTGAAGGGGAGGGGAAATTCCTTGTCGTGCTGGGGGAATGGAGCTGAAATCCAATGTCCCCTTGACTTGCAACTTTCCCTCCAGCTTCCCTATTGACTTTCTGGGGAAAGCCAGCAGAGGATATTGCAAATGGAGAATCCATAATCGCAGGGCATTTGGCAACCATTTGTAAATACAAGCAGGTTGCCAAGATCCCAAACTGTCATATTACCTAAAGAGGAAGTGGTAAGACATATGGTGGCTGGAAGTGCTTTACAGGCAGTCAAGCAGCCATTCTGATGCTGTAATGACTGCAAGTGGTCATTAAATGACTGGTTGTAAGTCGAGAGTTACTGTAATGTTTTGACTCATTTATTTAACTGGGTTCTCGTTATCTAGTTTTAAGACGTATCTAGAGAACAGGCCACATTTTGGGTCATATTGATGCAAATATTGAAAATCTAAAACGATTCACAAACTTTAAGCACAGTGCATGTATGTCCCCTTGCCCCAAATGAGAACATTCTTAAAACTTTATGACATCTTAAAAAATTAGAGGAGAAATCTTTCCCTAGACATTTGGTTTCTTCTTTGTGGCTACACTCCTGAGCACTAAATACCTGTTTGCTCTTAGTATGTACTGGATGAGCAAAACTGCTAATTAGAATCTTCAGCTAAGCAGAAAATCAGTAGAAAGCATTAGCATACACAGAAAAAGTCACCATTGATATATATTGCTATTTATCTTCTACAAATGCAGTTTCACACAGGTTAAAAGTTCCACTCAGTTGTACAGAACAATACTTTCTAACAAACAGATGTTGCCTCATTAATTGCAACCAAATTAAGCATAACATCAAAATACAACCCTCTGCCCAGAAAACTGGTTAGGGAATCTCTTCTGTTAACAGAAACTGCCTCAACACACTTGTACCAGAAATTCAATTAACAATAAGGAATCATTCCAGAATCTGGTTATGTAGTTATGAGTTACCGTAGCATTGACTTCAAGTGAAAAGAAATGAAGTAGCATCTCCTCAGGGCTTATTATACACAGAAAGGTAATACCTTAGACAGCAGACACATCTACAACTCTGGTCTGCATCTCAATGATTTAGGAAAGTAGTTCGTTCCTCCTGCCAATCAGATTGTTAAGCTTTAGTAGGAGAATAAAGTATGTGAAATTAAAACGCAATGAGGGTTTTAAAATGATTCTAATTCAATTCTGAAGGGCATAGTGAGGATCTGGGAGGTATGGAGGGTTTGCAGTAGCAGATACAGGAGAAATCTAAGGCACAATCCTCTCTGCTATAATCTATTCATGTTTCAGTGTTTTGGATACAAATATATAGATATACAGAAAATAGCAGAGAGAAAGAAAAGGAGAGAGAAAGAGATAGAAGAGAAATTCCCTCACTAAATAGAATAGCCTCATAGGCAAAATACTGAAAGAGAAAGTAACTTTTGCAATGCGATAAAAACAAATTTAAAAACAGGTTTTGAAATTTCATCTAATGCTCACTTTTTCAGCTGATATAATTTCAATTTCCTACCTTACATGCATTTCAAGACAACAAAGGTGTGTTGAATAATCTTCCAAATGACTGTGTAGCAACCTCATCTATTAATCTGAATCTATATATGACTGATACATAAACTATGCCTTTTGGGTTGTCAGATTAATTCACTTTCAAAAAGCAATGTATCATCAGGAAAGAGAAAATTAAAAACTCCCTCTATGGCTGTCACTCCATCAAAAATCTAATCTTTTATGAAAATTTAAGTGTCTGTGAAGTTAAATATGGAACAGGTGTAAGACTTTGAAAATCATCATTATTTTGGCTCCAACAAAATAAAAAGTAAACAAATGTTACTGGATTTTTCTGTAACTATGCAACCACAAATCCATCCATGACAAATTCCTGTCTATGATTTCTTTCCCCTTGTTTCCAGCTTCTGAAGCTTTGACAGATCTGGTTGAAGAAATAGTTACATTATGAGACCAAGCTACCACGACTGACCCTGACAAACTGCCTATCAAACTGAATAGACCACAATTACTCAATATCTTCTGACACCTAGCCATATTACCAGTTAAAACCAAATCTGAGATAAGAATTCAGATATGGAGGTATGACTGTTTCCAGAAAAGGCTTTTAGTGGTCCTCTGTAGGATAATGCACATTCCACTGTGAATGTGTGCACTTTGCCTAGAACTATAACCCAGTCTTGACAATTTCCCCTATCTGTTGTTCAGAAGTGTGCTGCCTCTGAACAGCTTTCTGTTTGCTTTTCTTAGATCACAATAACATACCCTAGACATCACAAAACCATTCTATTATGCTCTAAAACAACATCAACATTCCACACTTTAATATCTCCTGCAAAACACAAAACAGAATTGCAATGATTTTGTTCAGAGGCTCTCACCTGCCAAAGCAGGAATGGTGACCTTATTCCATTCCCATGGCTGGTCATACTCATCTGCAGGCCTATCATCATCCTGTGGCAACTTGCTCTCTCTCAGGCGTTGACTCACAGCACTTTCTGAATCAGATTCAACACCGTTGCCTTCAGGTTCGTAAGGTGTGTCATACAGCTGGATGTCTTTTTGCTGGGGCTTCACACTGTCTTGCCTCTGTAACTCTGTCAGAATGGAAAAATAATTGGTTTAACTTTTCTGCTGGCATCAGCAGGCAAGGGAAAAAAGTTTACGTTGTCTAATTTAATATAAACATTACATTAACAGCAACAAGAAAAATGTGGACATGTAAGCTGCTAAAGGTTTCCATGTTTAGCTTCTCTCAAACTGGAAAAAGAAGAAACAGAACAAATAACAATTTACCAAATGGCAATATAAATCTAACAAAATGTCAGGAAAGTTAAGAATCTATAGGAAATAGGTTCCTATCATTTCAGCAAGATTCTAGAGCAGAAAGGGCATGCCAAGGGCTTATATGTAAATCAAGAAAATTCTTTATGCCAGCCCTTGAACCCTGCAGAATGGGTGGGCTGACATTTTCACCCTTCTTTCTCACTCTCATTCTCTTCTTCTTAAGTCTTTCAGAAGTTTAAGGTATCCATTTCATCCCTTAAAATTCTTGAAATGGCCCAAAAGAATCTTGCCCTCATTTGCACATACACAGTCTGAGGCTAGCCTCTGAACTGGTGAAATTGCAGCTTCCTGGCTTAACACATCTCCTCCAATGTGGTAGCATCTAGATGTGATGATACACAATGCTAAAATTTCTCACTAAGTTATCTGGAATCTGGGAGGAAGGCTGCTTCACAAAAAGCTCACATAATTTGCTACCCAACAAATCTAATACAGGTCATGAAGCTTGCTAGTTGTCATAATGCCATAGTTAAAAGAAAAACAGAAGAACAATGGCAACATGCTGTATCTGCATAGACCTGGTCTAAATTCACAGATATCAAAGCACCTTTAAGTTGTTTTGAATTTTAATTGTATTCAATAGGTGTAAAGGGTTTCCCTGAAAGTGATATCAAAAGACACCTTCCCCTTTCTAAGCTATGCTCCAAGCACTATGTTAACATGATGGGCTTTGACAGCTTTGCCTGGTATAGAATATCTAAGCAGAACCGGGGCACTTTTTATCATGAAATTTATCATGCAGTTGCTACTGTTGCTCTAAGCTTTAAAATGCATCTTGCTATGATCAAGAAATTACAACGTGTGGTAAACCAATCTACTAGGGGCCCTAGTTTACTAGATTATAACACCATGGGAAATATTCCTAGGGGAGATAGGAACGGGGTGGCAAATCAAATGAATATTGTGAACAAAAGGGCTTTGTAGAAGCTACTTCAAATTCTCTTTGAAGATTACATCACAAAGCTTGGCATTTGTGATTATTAATATTATCTTTCAATCTCTTAATTCTAATGAAAAAAGTCTGTAAATCATGCATATTAACGCAAGCTGAGTTTGGCAATTATAAATGGATTTTACCTCTAAAATTAAATAAAAAGTAACTTGCTGGTGAAGGTAATTAAATTGGGATGTCCAGATCAGCCCCTTCTTGCCTGACAATTACCATCCTATATTTACTTGTCTACTAAACCTTGGCTCCATAGATATCATGTAACTGATACTATACATTTCCATGTTGCCTTTTCCTCCAGGAGATCACAGCATCATTCTCGGGTATATCTTATTTCATCTTAACATTGTTATGAGGGAGTTACGTTAGCAATATGCAAGGATCCTTTGTCCAAGGATATCTGGAGAATTTCACTGGTGAAAGTTAAATATTCTGGAAATAGATCTTGAAATTCTTGAAGAGGTGCTGTTTACAGGTGTGTCCTCATCCAGCTTTTCTACTAAATGAGTCACTGATGGTAATAATTAACAGCATCCTCTCTTTCCTTTTCCGGAAACATCTGAGTCATGCTATTCAAATGCCCAGAAACTTTTATACTTGAATATTAAATCTCATGAGTACTAAAATACACCATGTGGGGCTGCTAAAAAATAATGGCAGGAAACTTCCCCTGGCACAAACTGTGGTGTCAGAAAAGTATCTTGGTAGAAAGACCATCTGGGTCTCTGCCTACCCCTGAATTAAAGTTCAAGGTGTTTGGTGGTGTCCCTGCTCCCTGAAGTGAGGTTGGTAGCCATCCATGAGGAAAGATTACTCACAATTGTGGTATTCCAAGTATGGATAATCCCCCCTCCCCCGGCAAAACATATCTTTGCAGTAAATTGTTTTAGCTTAGAAAAGGAATCCCAATACTGTTGAGATATTTTCAAATTATTCATGGTATGGAAAACATAGACATGGAGACATTCTAACTTGGCTGAGGCAAAGAATTTAAGAGTGGTAGATTCAGGATTGTCCCTCTTCAAAGGATCAAGTTGAGCTTCAAAATTCCATATGATGTGACAATTGCCAATTTATACTATTTTCAATGGGAAAAAATCTTAAGATGGCAGGAAATAAAGCTTAGTAACAGATAAATTTCTTTAGAATCAGAGGCAGATTGTCTTTCAACAATATCTACATGAAATGTTAGCTGTAATATACATCTATCTAGCTTACAAAGGCATCTGACTGGCCACTATGGGAACACAGAAAACATAGACAACAATTTGGTCATCTTTTGTTTATTCAGGAGGAGACTTTTTGTTGTTATTGTTCTTCTCATGTTCTTAGAACAGCAGGACAATATGGGTGTTTTGCTTTTGTTTCTACCACCATATTGTATTTCTGGGTATATATTGCATCCTTCCTCAACTTCGATGAGAGCACTGCAGATAGAAGGAAGGATCATGGGAGAAATAGAATTGGCTAAATTCTACTCCAAATATGTAACTGTTTCCTGACAGTTTGAACAAACAATCAGTGGAATGACTTGCCTCCAGACGTTATGTGTGTTCCAACACTGGAAGTTTTTAAGAAGAGATTGGACAACTGTTTGTCTGAAATGTTATAAGGTTTTCTGCTTGAGCAGGGGTTGGACTAGAAGACCTCCAAGGTCCCTTCCAATCTGTTATTCTGTATCTAATTCTCCAGTGTTAGCAAATGACTGCCACTGAAAACAATACATCAAGCCCTTATTGTCATAAAATGATTCTATGCTGTACGACACAGTGCAGAGTTTAATGCAGTATTGCTGCAATTTGGTTGGATGTTTAACGGGGGGTGGCCTAGAAACTAGCAGACAATCAATTTTAGGCATTCCTTTGGCATGAAAGCTGGCTAGGTGACTGCCTCTCAGTCCAAACCACATCACAGGGTTATTTTCTGTGAGGAAAATAGGACAGGAATATTAGAGATCTTCAATGCCTTGAGATAAAAAAAAGCAGGATAAAAAAAATGATAGCAATACTATGTAATATAATAATTATATGCTATGTAAATCCTGCTCATGGATAATGACTGCCATTTTACTAATAATTAATAACTGTTCTAACCCCCTCTTTGATGCATAGTTCCACAGAACTGGCTATTCAAGAACCTGCATCTTCTGCGATGGGAATTAAAACAAGCCTGATTCAATCTTGAGCAAGACTCCAAAATGCATTGACCTCAATAGACATTGTTAAGAAATGCATCTCTATATTTTGCCCAGAGATACTGATTAGCAATAACATTGGTACCCATTCTCCTATGATGATTGTTACTTTCTGTTTATTTTTAGAAATTGTTAAGTTTTTCTTTAACTTGATTTGTCAGTAGTGATAACATGCTGAAAATGAAGTTTCTAACTCTTCACCTAGGCCTCCAGCAAGGAAGACAGAATCCTCACTTCATCTCAATTGTCATCTTTATTTTTTTATTCCTTTTTATTGGCTTTATTATAACTTATTTGATTGTTGTGAGCTACCTAGAGTTGTGAAGAATCAGGCAGCAAACAAATTAAATAAACAATTATTACTATTATTTGCAATATTGAATTTCTGAATAGGGCAAACCATGTAATACAATTTTTAGCAAAAGCATCACTGCTTGTAATTTATATTGCAATTTATGTTTGTTTATTTAATAGATTTAAATAATCTATTTCAATCTATTTTAATTTTCTGCCCATATCACATAAATGATTTTGAATGGCTAAAAAGTTAAAAACAGAATTTGATAGCTTTCAATGGCTTATTACTGCAACTATATGAACATGTATTTATGTAAAAATTTGAAAAGCAAATAAAAACCACCCAAAAACAAACAATAAAACCAAAACTCAACACCATAACTCAATATTATGCATGTGTGAGTCTATGAGTATAAAATAGTTTAGACCTCTATAGTCAATATTTTTATTCAAAAAGACTTTTGTAGGGGAAGATGCAATTTATTATGAATTACTTTACTGATACAATTTTAAAAGTGGATACCAGATATATTTAATTAAAGATGTGATATTTAATTAAAGGATTCCTCAAATTCATCGCTGCTATATTAATTTTTAAAGCAATTTCCTCACATCTTGAAATACCACTGACCAAAAGAACAAGGTATAGGTAGTCCTTGACTAAAAAACGTAATTGAGCCCAGAATTATGGTTGTAAGTTGTGCCAGTTGTTAAGCAGACCACCATGGGACCATGTCCGGTTTTACAATATTTTCTGTGGTGGCCATTATGTAAACATTGCATTAAGCAAATCCACTATCTGCAATGGGCAGTTTTTGCTGGAAATTAGAAGTAAATGCCAGTTATTGGCAAAAAAACATAGTCAAGCATGTCATGTGATCATGGAACACTGCCAAACAGTTTTAAATGCAGACTGGCCCAAAATGCAATCACATGATGGGGGTGACAGTTGGAACTTCAAATCTGGGTCTTAAGTAGCCATAACTTTGAACTATTGCTAAGTTACCAGTTGTATGTTAAGGACTATCTGTACTTTCCTGTGTTTGTGATAGTAAATGTTGCCCTGAATAATTAAAACTGAACTGTACTATTTTATTTACCCTGAGAAAGTAAAACTACATTGGTCTTACTTGACCAGCCAAGTGGAACTATTTGGTCATCTTTGACCAGTTGGGGAGCAATAAGGAATCTCAGAGTGGTAAGTTAGACTGGGAAATCAAAGAATATATCCTGGAAGAAGGCAAGGACAAAAATGTGTCCACATTATTGGCAATAAAATGATGTGGATGCAGTGTCTGGCGGAAATGTGACTTATCATGAATTGTGGCAAATGCTATTGAGGCAAATGGACCTAATAACATTATACAATTCATGATAAGTCACATTATCATGAATTGTATAAAATTATTAGGTCCATTTGCCTCAATAGCATTCAACCAAAATGAGTAAGTGAACAATGGCATCAGATGTCCCCATTTGGTTACAACATTTTTACAATGTAGGCTGGGTCAATCAGTATTATTGTTTATGAGAAATTTAACCATCTTGCAAAGTATAGCCAATTCACCTTTAAGGCAAACTATTTTCCATATATGACTGAATACTGTATTTAAACAGAGAGAAATAAAGAGGAATTCATTGCAAAAATTTCTAAATAAGTACAGTACGTCATCTAATCACTCTAATTGTAGCTGTGTATTTGATGGGAAAATCTCATTATCAAATCTACTTCCCTTCTTGAAGTCTTTTTCTCATATTAGTGCTATGAGAAGCTAGGCAACCAGTTTCTCCATATGAACATTATTGACTCTTTCAGTCAACCCATTCAATTTCTTCCAAACAGGGGTGGAAAGGAGAAAAAAGGGTAATAAAGTATTCATAACAAGATATTTTTAGCAGCATGACACAAAAATGCAAGTAATGATACAACACCTTATGTCCACTGTAGATAGTGTAACAGTTAGATTCTACACTAGGAACATAAATAAGCACTCTTGATTTAACCAATAAGCAGCTAAGGAATATAGGAGAATATAGCAGAGATAATTAGCAGGTGATGTGCATATAGAACACGTAATATTTGATAGGCTATACATTCATTAAAAGCTCCTTTGAGCTCCAAATGTGCTTTTTCAACAGGCAACTGGACTTTCTTGTATTTCTTTGAAGACATTTTGCTTCTCAGCCAAGAAGCTTCTTCAGCTCTGACTGGATGATGGGAAATGGAAGGATATATTTTCCTTGCAGGCAACTGGTCATTTGCATTCTTTTTAGAGAGTCGTTAAGGCCACCTGGAGGTTTATCTGTGTCCTCAGGATCACCCGAATGGTGCAAATGGGTGTGGAGCCTTCTTGGAACTACTGAAAGGATGGTGTTGTAGACTAGAGATAGATGATGTCCTATATTCCTTCCCCTCTGTTGAGACAGGTCTGTTCAATTTTGACATAGATGGTGCCTTTGACCCCTCTTTCAAACCAGCGGTCCTCTCCGTCCAAAATGTAGACTTTCCTGTTTTCAAAAGTGGCCTTTGTTTTTTAAATGCAAATGGATTGCTGAATCTTGTCCTGATGAGCACCTTTGGGACAACCATGACCTGGATCAGGGGTGTCAAAATGGTGGACTGCAGGCCGGATGCTTCACACGCAGGCTACACCCACCCCAGCTCCGCGAAGGGAAAAACATCGCAATACGTCACGTGACAGCAACGTGAAGTGATGAGTTTGACACACGTGACCTGGATGACTAAGAATCTCCATAGACTTTGAGCTGTAAACTTGCCTATTCTGACTCTCCATGATTTGGTGCGTCTTTTCCTTTTAGAAAAGCACATTTCTGAATTTTTTTGTGTGACTTGATTATTCAAGATAGAAGAAATGAGACATAACAGAATCCACAGTTTTCAAAGAAGGCTTACTCTATTCCCTGTGGCTTTAAGATGCTCAGGAGTTACTTCTTACCAACCTGAAAATGAGCTCCAAGGAAAGCTGAGACTTCCTTGAAGGAACAAAATGCTTACTGATACACTGCAAGGTTACGTTTTTGGTAGACGTAAGAAAGAATTATGTTTCTGGTTTTCTCTTTTTAAAAAAGTGCCAAGTGGTCTAAAATTGGGTAAATATTCCTTGCTCTGTTCACAAATGCATATAATGAAAAGGCGTTTTCTTTTTCTCTGAAGGAAACAGAACACAAAGCAGGAGCGAAAGGTTATTCCAGGCTCACTATTGCATCCCAAGAAAGTAAACAGAGCTTTTCTTAATGAGGAAAAATAGCAAACATTGGAGAGAATTGATACTGAAGAATTAGTCACAGAATTACGGAAGCCAGGAACAGCTGCCACCCAGCCAAGGCTACTGTAATATGTCTGCACAACCAACTGTGTTTTCTGCATACTCTAGACATAGTTTCCTCCTTTTTATTGAAATCCCCATTTGGAAGATAACTGTTTCGAATGTCATCATTCAGATTTGTACATTTTATTAAAAGAGCCATGTCAATTGTAATTTTGGGGCCAAAAGAAATTGTGCTATGGAGAAGCTGCTTGCTGCCATTGCACCAAACAAAAAAATAATGAAAGGAGAGAGAGAGAGAGAGAGAGAGGGAGGGAGGGAGGGAGGGAGGGAGAGAGAGAGGGAGAGAGAGAGGGAGAGAGACTGAGCCTCCAAATATCCTCATTTTTGCAAATTATTAGGCAAAATAGGCAACAAAAATAAACCAAAGGCAATAAATTTGGAGTAAGAGCCAATTTACACTATTCCCTTGAACATGTTTACAATGAACCAGTTAATTCCACAAGAAAGGTATGGAAGTAATGTTGCCCCTCATATTTAGGACCAGGGCCAGTTTTGGAATTATGATTCTTTCTCTCTCAGTACCAAATTTCACAATTCAAAGTTCATATAGATGCTAAAGTGTTAAAGACTAATTAAGTTTTAATCTTCAGTTTTGCACTAAGTTTTGGTTGAAAAAGTGTTTTGGCTAATCTTAACACTGAAGTGTAAAGCCAGTCTGGTGTAGTGGTTAAGGCATCAGGTTAGAAACTGGGAGACTGTGCGTTCTAGTTGTACCTTGGGCATGAAGCCAGTTGGGTACCTTTGAGCCAGTCACTTTCTCTCACTCCTAGGAAGAAGCAGGCAATGGCAAACCACTTCCAAAAACTTTGCCAAGACAACTGCAGGGACAGTTGCCATGAGCCAAAATTTGACTTGAAGGCACAAATGATAATAATAATTTCTTCAAACAAATAAACATAGGATTCATAGAGAAGATAGCCTATGAAAGCATAGTCTTTCTAGCCTTGGGTAAGGCAGAGAGTAGTACTACTCTATCTTAACCAGTTCTGAGTAAATTGTGGTTGCTTTGCAGGAGTCTCATTCACATAAATTAGTTTATTATCAACAACTGCAACCCTAGTAGCTAGTGCTACTAGAGTCAGTCTGCTAATAATGGATGGTGATAATTTTCTGCATCAGTGCCATTCAGTGATCTAAAGAATATGGTAGGCTTGGTGTATTTTAGTACAAACCAATCAGTAACAAAAGTTGTTATTCATCATTCTCAATGGGCTGTTTTAAGAATGCATGGAATATTTCTGGTAATTACTTAGATAAGAGTCACTTTCCTGTACCAAAGACTAGGATATTTTGTTCATTTCCTTAATGTGGGGATTTGACTCACCTTCCTAGGAAGAACACAAGAAATGCTAGCAGTGATGGAAATTCCGTGACAGCACTTCCTACAATATTCAAGGAGAAAGCTATCTAGGGATTTAAAAAATGTGTAATCATTTGATACTTGGCAGAGCATGGCATGAATAAGCATTGTAGCAGAAATCAAAGTGTGGTGTATTTCATATCTAGAGAGAATTATGCTTGGCAAATGAATCACAGAGCTACGGTAATCACCAAAGAGTTAAAAAGTTTAAGATTTTCCAAACTTAATGCACAACAAATAATTAAAACAAAAATATGGACATAGAGGTATATGGAGAGATGAAGTTACAGTTGCAATTTCCTCGGACACAAGCTTTTCTGTCTGGTCATTTTCTTTCTCTCGTCCTTAGTTTTTCAATTTCCCAGTCCCAGCTCCTCTTGGCTCATTGCTCTTGTCTTTCCAGCTGTGTTTTCTGCCCACCCTGTCTTAGATATCTTGCCTCTAATATTAAAAGTTTAAACCAGTAAGCCAGCCTGAATAAGAAGGGGGGTAACGAAACTGAATTGAGCCCAAAATTTCCGTTGCTAAGCAAAACAATTGTTGAAGTGAGTTTTGCCCCATTTTATGATCTTTCTTGCCACAGTTAAATGAATCACTGCATCTGTTAGAAATGTGTGTTGTGACCCGCCAGCGCCAGCAGAGCTGGTGGCAGATTCGGACAGGGAGGAGGTTGGGAAGGAACAGTCCTGGAGTCTGGGGAAAGCTCTGATGAGTGCTCTGTGTCGGAGGCAGAGATGGAGCCAGGGCTGTTTGACAGGTATCAGCTACCTTCGGAGGCAGAGATAAGTGGGGTTGAAGAACACCTGGAGCCTGTTCCCGATGTGTGCATGTGCAGAGCTGTCAGGAGAAGGGAACAATTAAGGAACAGAGGTCGACTCGGGAATAAAGACACAAGGGATGCTTAATGACCCCTCCCATAGGAAATAAATAGGAGCAAAAGGGAAGTGGTGTTTGCAGGAGACAATTAGTTCATTTATTAGTGTGAAGATTTGTTTATCTGAGTTGATGCCTCACAGAGACTCTTTGCCAAGTATTTCCTTGTTCAGCATTGTGCCTGGAGGCGATTGGCCTGGCAACTCTCCAAGGACTGATAAGGTTTGTGCTTGCAATTCACCCTTGAAAGACTGTTTGCTGGGACTTTGCTGGAAGTGAATGCTAGGAATTAGCCAAACAAAAAGGGGCTTTGTCGGGACAAGGAGTCTGTTTTGTGATTTGGTGAAGCCTAGGTCTGAACAATGTGGTTGTTAAATGAATCTGGCTTCCCCATTGACTTTACTTGTCAAAAGGTCAGAAAAGATGATCACATGACCCCGGGATACTGCAACAGTCATAAATATGAGTCAGTTGCCAAGCGTCTGAATTTTGATCACATGTTTATGGAAATGCTGCAATGGTTGTAAGTGTGAAAAACAGTCATAAGTTATTTTTTTAGTGGTGTTGTAACTTTGAACAGATGCTAAATGAATGGTTGTAAGTCAAGGACTACAAATAACAAGTTGTGGGATACATAAAAGATCACATCTCCCTACTAGAATTAGCCTGATGAGTCTGTGTTGGGAGAAGCAACTATTTGTTCCTTATTCTCAGGAGGTTAGGGGGTTTGAAGCTGGGACATTGTGTGAAAAATAGAGAGAATGCCCTTCTCTCTATTGATAAGGTCTGTTACCAAGGTTATGATTAGACAAGCATGTCTCAAGCTCAACCCAAGAAACTAACTTGAGAAAATGCCTCAAATCAGACCCACCCTAATTCACACAAAGATACAGTAAAGCAAGATTCTGTTACTCCAGCTATTGTAATAAAAAATAGTTCTAGACCTTGGGTGTTACACTCACAGCATCACGTTGCTGCCATGTGATGTATCGTGACATTTTTCCCCTTCGCAGAGCTGGGGTGGGTGTGGCATGCGCATGTCACATCTGTCCTGCGGGTTTGACAACCCTGTTCTAGACCTATATGGCATTGGTTTCTATAGTCAGGTCTACCCTATAAGGCAGGGGTCTGCACCTTAAACACTCAAAGAGCCATTTGGACCAGTTTTTCCACAGAAAGCAAAACACCGGGAGCAACAAAACCTGGGTGGGCATGGCCAACTCAATATCACTCACTCCCACCCAATCACATGATCTCCCCAGCTATGCCTACCTAGATTTTGTGGCTCCTGGTGTTTTCTTTTCTATGGGAAATGGGTCTCTCTCCCTCTTTCTCTCTCTCTCCCTCTCTCATCTCTCTCAAGATCCACCCCTACCGGCAACAGGGCGACAGACCTCTTTGCTGGTGGCCACAGCAAATTACACAACGAAGGTGGAATCCTGTTGTTCCCGCTCTAAGGCTCCGCCCATCACCACCTCCGTGACAAGATGACAGCTCTTTTATCCCTGCTGCAACAGGGCCACAGGGGACTGCAGCAGAAGGGTGAAAGAGCCACATGTGGCTCCAGAGCCGCAGGTTGCAGACAACCGCTATAGGGCTAGGACACATAACCTCTTGTGATATAGATGACTTGATGAAATGGCCTCCCTTGGATGCTTCTTCGCCCTCAACATTATCTGTCTCTGTTGAGAATGGGGGTGAGGTGGAGCATGACACCAAGTTTTTTAAAAAAAATTCATTTGTCTTATATGATATTATAGGTTATCTGGTATTATTATGCTTTGTTGTTACTATGAGCTGCTGAGGATTTGTTTCTAAATGTGGTGAGGTAAAAGTCCGATGATGGAGCTCAGGATTTTCCTTTCTGATATGGAAGTTCATCCAGTTCAGGTGCAAGATAATGCATCGTTCTTTGATCTTCTTGAGAACAATAAAAGATACAAAGCATGAGCTGGAAAAATATATTATCATGTGACCTGTTTGATTACCTGAACACCCTGAGTTTTGGCCTTTAGGACTATTTGGTGTTTTGCTGTGGTATATGACTTGGGAAATGACATAAAGCATTGAGTGTTGATGAATACTGTAGGTGCCTGAGGTTATTTACTCAGCCTGTATTCATTATTGCCCTTGAGATTATTGCTGTCACAGGATGTCTGCTAGAAGGACTTGAGAAGTTGTACACTGCCCCTGGAGATCCCCACACGAGAGCCTTATTAAAATCCACAGAAAGTGGAAAACATATATAACATAAACATATATAACCAGTCAGCTGATGAATTGGGTATTCTCCTCCTATAAGAGCTGGATCCAGATAATCTCTAACTTTACCTTTATAGTGAGACAGATGGTGGTGTCCCACTTTTGGATGTTCTATGTTTCCCTGAAAATAAGACCTCCCCGGATAATAAACCCAATCAGGCTTTTGAGCGCATGCGCTAAAATAACCCCTCCCCAAAAAATAAGCCCTCCCCAAAACACAGCAGCCGCCATGAGGTGACCACACTCGCCACCTTCTGTACCTCAAAATTAATAAGGCCTTCCCAAAAATAAGGCCAAGCACTTATTTTGGAGGTCAAAAGAAAATAAGGCCCTGTCTTATTTTGGGGGAAACACGGTAATGTAAGAAAATGAACTGTGAGTGACCCAATGGGTTCCATACTAGTCACTCCCTGTTCCTCAGTTTTGATATATTTATTCCTGACAGGATCCAACATCAGCAGCAGAAGCATTCTTCAACAATGTAGCGGCAAATTAAAAACCCATGTAATTATTTATGCAAAAGCAAGATTTTAGGCAAAGACAAGAATGTTTTAGTTTTAGCCCATCATCCTTAGGGAAAGTAATTATTTGGTTTTATTTTTCCTGTGATAGCATCAACTTCATTGCCCTGGATTTTTTGTTCCTCAGTCAGCAACCGCATTTGAGCTCATCAAAACAAAAAGAATCCCACAGTCAACAATATATCTTAGCTCCAAAAGAACTTTGGACTGTACAAACTTTTTAGGAGACAGCATTTCTATCTTAAGATATAGCTTGTGATATGATTTTTTCTTTTAAATTCGAGTCAGAAAATGGCATTTTATTTCAAAACCAGATTTGGCATGAGCAATTAATAGAATGGTGGAAAATATGGAGAAAAAATGAAGATGGGGTTGAGAAATGGTAATGGAAATAGATTTAAAACATATACTTTACTTTCTCTCTCAATTGAATAAGGCAGTATTCTATAAAATGAAACAAACCATTGAACCTATTAAATGATGACTCAGGATCTTTTGCAAGATGGGCTTTATAGACCTAACTACAGAGGTCATGAAAGAAGATGGATGGAAGAGAAGAGAGATCTGCACTCTAAAGCATAGATGATGTGTGGAGAGAGTGACCCGCACGTACAGTATTTTTGTTACTCAGTGTACACATACATATAGTGAGAAAGAAGTCGGGTAAGAATTAGGTCCATACCAATGACCCATTTGAAGTTTTTAGTTGATCATCTCAGATCTAGCCAGGTACCAGGAAGAAACAAGACAGAATGCAAGCAATTCTGTCCTGGAGCACTGTTTTTTCTTCTCTAATGTCTGATGACATTCGGATTGCATCCTAAATATCAGGTTCTGAGTTAATTCAGAATATAAGTCACATGAAATAACTATGGTAGAAGAAATTGCTTTCTGTATATTAAAAAAAAAACCTCACAAGACTATATGAAGTTTGTAGCATTTCTACATTGTACCAGCACAGGAAGTGAGCAGAGGAGGCCCAGATAACCTTTTTCCTTCATGCTTTCTATAGGCAAGTAGCCTTCCCTATACTAGGGCCCTTGAAATAGTCCAACCTGTATCAGGGTGGCACCAGTCTGGGAAATGTTGCATTAAGATGTTTCCTTCAAAACAATACTAATCTAATGTATCACCTCTTTACCCAGGTAATTCAGAATATAGCAGTCATGGGAAATATTTTTAGACATGTTCATTTTTCAGGCAGAATCACAACAAACAAAAGCTGTTTATCACAAGATTTCCACAGGAATAAAGACCGTTTCTACAAAGAGGCCACGGAGGCCAATTTACACTTCATGAGATACTAGTATGCTCAGGACTGTATATGTGGAAATTGGCAACCACTGCTGTAACTGCAGCTGGCAGGCAAAGAACAGGCACGTGGAAAGAAAAGGCAAAGGGCAGACACAAGGTGGCTAACTATACATTAGAGCTGCACAATTAGAGCTGCACAATTGAAAGAGAGGCTTCAGAATAGAAGGAAGCATATACAAAGCTTCTGAAATTGGAATCTGAAGCTGCATCTTTTTCCAGATTCACATGATTGCTTCAAAACCCTGTGTGAATGTGCATGCAAGGCATTTGAGTTAAAGGATTTGCAGAATCCTTTCACACACAGAACTTAACTCATGCTCACTAGTATCCACGCACTTGGGGAAATTCAAGTCAAATATTTCACTGCTTTAAAATTCATCAGACAAAACCTCTTGCTTTTATACATATTTGCATTCCAAACTGTTTTATGTAAAAAAAAAGTTGAATCCAGCTGTCCAGAGTGCATAATTTTATTTTGCTCTCATTAACTGTACTGTAAAAGTGTCTACAAAACCTTAGCTTTGACCACTGGAAATCCTGTTCAGGCAGCTCAGGCAACTCAGTCTGAGTTCTGAGTCAGCAGGCACAAGTAAAAACGTGTTCTTTGTAGTGAAAGAAGAGGCAAGAAAGAAAAGAAAGCTCGACATTTTTCAGGAGGAAAAATGTTATGCTTAGTATTACATTCTACAGAGGTTTTTAAAAAAAAAAAGTTTCTGAGAACATTCGCTGTAAGCGAACAGCTTTATTTTCACATGGGAGAGGAAGCATGCTTTAAAAGGTACCTCTATTAAGAAAATATAAATTATGCATATTTTATGGCTTTCTTTCTGTAGTTTGCTTTAGAAACACGGTTCTCCTCTGAATATGAAAATAATATCCTTCTCTTCTTTATGGAAAAGTCTTTTCCTGTAATCTTGGCCTCAATGACATAATTGCTGGTTTGAATATCCAGCGCTCACTTTTTGAAAGCCAAGCCTCACCATGTATTGCATAAATCATCACAAAGCTTAGAGATGCCTCTAACCTGCTGCTTTCTGACTCGGCTATAAAACTACCAGACAGGTTTAGCCACATCACTCAGGCTGCCACTTGATGAGAATATCAAACTAAGTCCACCGTTCCCAATCAGCCAACTTGTCTCACCTCATGCTGGGAACCATCAAAACATGACAAATGGTGATACATCCTTCAGAACTGGTGTTTGATGCAACACATTAAAGGTTAACCCATGCATTTGAAGATGATAATGTTGATGATGATGAGTAACAGACAGACTAATAATCTGACTGCATTTGGTACTTTTCTCTAATAGATACTTCCCAAGTATTTAGGATAACTAAAATATTGTTTAAATATATGCACTGTTAGTAGTGCAATTTTTTGAAATGATGAGCTATGTCCAAGTGCTTTTAGATATCATTTGGCATGGCACCAAGAGTAGCAATTATTATTGGTACTGCAAAAAGTTTCTTTTTTCTAAGCTTGGTCAATCCCTCTTTGAAGGTCTTTATATTTCCCTAATTTTTTTCTAGTTCTACCTCAGTGTCCCTTCTTCAGCTATTGTAGTATTTATTATCTATACTTGTTTGTAACTACACTCATATTTGGATTATTAAGAACCAAACTACTATTTTCACTGAAATGTAACTTATTTAGAATATTAACAAAAGAAAAAGAGCATGTGTTCCCAAATGTTAACTCTAAAAGTATGGCAGCTGACAAACAAAACAGGTTTTCTAGTAAACTTGGGATGGAATCAGTAAAATAGTTGTATATGCGTAGGCTTCAATAGTCACTTCCCATATGAATCACATGCATGTCAGTCAAAATAACTGACACCAATTTAATATCTTTATATTCAGGGAAATGCTAACATGTATACGCTTATGCATGAAGACTACCTGTTCCAAAACTTTACAGGCATAAGATTTTTCCAAACAAAATACAGGGAACTGAGCCAGAAGAAATGTGACTATTGTTAACCATTATTCTCCTAATTAAGAACAAAGATTATCTCCAGCATTTTTAGCCCCTATATTTAATTTTTTTCTTTTCCTTCTTTTATTATAATACAATGTACAAAACCAAATGAGCCACAGAATAAACAGCATATCTCAATTCCATTAAGTTACAATGATTCTGGTATCTTGGCTCCAAACGGCAACTGTTTTTAATGATTGTAACTTGTAACCATAACAGTTTATCTCCACAGCTATTGTAAACCTAATATCTAAGCTGTTAATACTTTGTATATCTTCCTGAATCTCACAGATTGGTACCAATTCCTTGTTCTTAAACTAGGAATATGATAGAGTGAAAGGGAAGAAATATCTAATGGTCATGAGGTCATTTTGGCAGCCATGAGTTATGAACAAGCATGCTAAAATCAATCTAGATGTTATGGCCTTCAAAAATTGAGGTTGGCAAAAATCCAGGCCAGTGATAAATATATGTAATAAGACAGGAAAAAAGAATACTTGTATCATTTTAAAAATATGAAATATTTCTATTCAGGGTGGTTCAATGCACATGCAAATAAATGTAACTTGACTGATAAATCATATAATTCATTGAATATATTTTTTCACTGGGGATTCAGTCAATGCCATCATATAGAAACTAGAATGTTTATTGCATCTATAGTCTTAAAATTATAGCTGTTTCACCCTGCCACCCTGAAGTAAGATAAAATGATCAATCAAAATTACACAAAGATAAAAAGACTAGAGTTAAAAGGAAGATAAAGTAACACCTCACTTTCTTTTAAAAAATATATTATTTATACATTTTTCTTTAACATACATAAGTGCTTAGTAAACAGTGTATTGTCTGGGTCGGTTTACTTGTACATAATAATAGTAATAATAATAATAATAATAATATTCACTTATACCTAGAAATAATCTTCCAATTCCAATTCTAATTTCTACCTCTATTGTCTAGCCATTGATAAAACAAATGACCAATCAAAATTACACAAAGATGAAAAGACTAGAGTTAAAAGGAAGATAAAGTAACACCTCATTTTCTGTTATCATAGCATAGGAAACAGACATATGGTGTCCGGAAAGCCTTATCTATACAACACTAATATAGATATATTGCATCTTTCACAGCATAACTAAAGCTATCTTTTGTTTTCCTCAAGAACTTCAGAAGTTAAATGAATTATTCTAGCAGATATCTCAAGCCAATATCTCTCACAGAGTATACCTTTTTTTTAAAACCAACCAACTGAAACCATCAAATCAAGGCTGATCAGTTTTCAACCCTCCCTTTCCTTTCCTTGCCCCCCCCCCCTAGCAGCTTGCTCACTTGAAATTCCATTCACGTCCCATTCTTTGCTTGAATGCTTTGGTATCTGAGCATCACAAGACCACAAGAAAATTTAATGCATCTACCATCAGAACAGTGTAATTAAAGATAAGAAATACTGTAGCTAAAAAAGATTTTATTCTTCTCCAGATTGGTATTTTATGGTATAAACAGTGTATTTACTTAGATAGAAATCCCAATAAACTCAGCAGGATTTGAGTACACAGGAGGAGAAAGACTTAGCCTGTCACAATATACTTATTTTCTTCATTATTTTAAGGTATCATACCTGTGCAAATCCCAATTTACCCTCATGGTTAAAACCTGAGCTTGCACTGGAAGATTTTCCAGCTAAATTGATATTTAAAAAACCCTCTTAACAAACTACAGTGAATAGAGCTCCTAGAAGGCTGTAGCCAAAAGATTGACTAGTTAGTTTAAGCCATTAAATCCATATACATTGTATATGTACCTGTGTGTATGTGTATGTGTATATATCTATGTATATACACACACACACCAAATTTCTTGAAAGTACCTAAGCAGAATAGCAGATTTAATTTCCCCAGAAAAAAAAGCAAGATTTTTAATAAAAATATTAGGAACATAAGCAGTGTTTTGCTGGATTTGACCCATGGGCCTGGTGGCTCAGCAGTCTGTTTTCACGGTGGCCAACCAATTACACAAGAAAGCTCACTTGTCTTTCAGCAGACAATTAGATTATCTTGTCTTGGCATCTCAGCCAAGTAATGCCAGTGTTTTCATCTTCATGATTGAAAAATAATAAGGATATTGAACATGAGAACACTACCAGGATTCTCCCAAGAGGTACCCCCCTCCACAGGTTATATAAATTCCTAAATGAGATGTCAGCAACCTTTTTTTATCATATCTTTTGAGTAGTATGGAAAAGGCTCTATTCTAAAAAGTAGGGAGAAAATGCATGTGGTCGAGGCAAAACCATCTCTGAACATTCTTATTGTATTTAAAATTGAAGTAAACAAATTAAATATGGTTGCCATGATTATTCCCCATGTATTTAATTCTTTATATTAAAATATAACATCTCATTGACAACTTCTGAAGAGGCTCTTGAGCCCTTCTCCAGGAATGGTTCTAGGGTTTTGAGAATAATTTAGTTCTCTACGTTCAAAGCATGAAATTTCAGACATATTTAAATAATAATTTAGTTCTGTAAATGAAGCTGAAACAAAAGTATGCACAAATGTCTCATAACACATTCATTGTAGTTAATTTTTAATGCAACTGGAATGTAACTGGTATATTATAGTAACATTACACTGTCAATATATGCTTATGAATCATGAACAAAAATAAACATGCTGTTATCTCTATATGTAATGGTATTAACTACAGAAGAATTATTAAAATATTAAAAATGTGCAATAAATATACTACATATTGTAAGAAATCATGGTAGGTAATAGAGATAGGAAGGCTGGGGGAAAAAATGGAAAAATTGGGGGAAAACTAGGCCATAACAGATAAATGTTGGTTTATTCTTTGAGTAAATGAGGATGTCTTTTAAATCTCATCTACTAACACCTTTAGTAGTATTAACTCATTAAAACAATTCACTATTTGGCAGAATATTATATTTTGTCTTATATTCAATGGTTCTTACCTTCATTGAAACTCAGTGGCTGTTTTTATAGTCTTCATTAATTCTTGGCTTTTCAAGTTCATTTAGGACAGGATAATAACTGAAAAGTATTAATTCTGTAACGATTTTTGACATAAATTCGTACTGAGTAGAAATCTTTGATTGATTGAGTGTATACTAGTCAATGTTGACTCTTAGCAACCGTATAGTCAGACCTTCTCCAAATCTGGCCCTTCAGGTCCTCCGATGGTATGCCAATCAATATTGTAACTGAGTTCATCTACTTTGCTGCTACTGTAGTTGCCCTTGTTTTTCCTTGCACTTTTTCAAACATCAAGGCCTTTCCATAATCAATGAAGTGCATATTGATCTATTATCTATTGGTATTCTTTGACTTTTTCAATTAACCATGGTACAATAATGTATCTTGTTCTTTAGCTTTTTCTAAAACCAGCTTGAACATCTAGCGTTTCCTTTTCTAGGCAGTGGTTTAATCTGTGTTGGATGTTCTCAAGCATTATTTTGCTAGTATGTGAATTTAAGGTTATTGTAAAATAATTTGTACACTGTTAAATCTTTCTTTGGTATTCATATATAGACTGACCTCTTCCAACCTACTGACCCCTATGTCAGTCTCCAGATTAGTTGGCAATTTGTTTTTGTTATTCTGCTTTAGTTGACTTGGAACTTGAATCTGAACAGTCTATGATCTTCCGTGATCTATCCATTCCATACTGCAGAATGTTTCACTGTGTTGGGATTTCCCATGATAATGTTTCTTACATACTATATTTACACAGTAATTGTGTTTTTTCCTGCATGGCAACTAGATCTCCCAAAGGCTTTAATGTCATGTCAAATACAGGAATATTTACCATTGCCTTCTCCCACATAGTATGAAAATATACTTTGCTGTTGTCATTAAAATGATTGTAGACCTTCAGCATCATCCGATATTGCTGCTACCCAAGGTATCTTTAGCTGGGCATCTGGAATGACCTTCACACCTTTGGTGACCCTGTTGGGAGGACATTCTCTTGGTGTCCACTTCTGGCATTCTTTGCTCTATCCAGCCAGGAAACCTTCTGCCACAATGAGGCAGCACAGCAGGACTTGAGGAGTTTAAAATTTATAAGGCTATGTTATTTATCTATATAACTTATGGGAGCTATATTGTAGCAGCAGCAATGACTCAATGATTCTCATTCTAGATCAATACATGCTTACCTGTACTTCTTTTTTCCTCTCCTACAGCCAAGCTTCCACCTCAGTGAATTATTCACTTCATATAAAAGGCCAAAATGTATTATGGAGCTTTGGAACTTGAGACCTGTCATCTTGTCTCCCAAATAAGAAATCTAAGAGTCCCCCAACCCCAAAGCATCTTCTATGGGTTTCAGGGACTCTATATAAACTGCAGCTTTAGGCTGTTCTAAATCCTTAGAAATTTTAAGCAGGTATCACTTCAATGCACATTTTAATTTCTGTCTGTAGATTTGGAAGTAATCAATAGAATAGAATGACAGAGTTGGAAGGGACCTTGGATGTCTTCTAGTATAATCCCCTACTCAGACAGCAAACCCTAGACTATTTCAAACAAATGCTTGTCAAATCTCTTCTTAAAAGGTACAGTGTTGGAGCATTCAGTTTCAACTAGACAACTACACACAAGAATAGTTTTTTCCCCAAACGCCATCACTCTGCTAAACAAATAATTCCCTCACTACTGTCAAACTATTAATAAGACTGCATTACTATTACTATTAGTCTTCTCATAGTTCCTATCACCATCTCCTCCCACTTATGACTCCAGGACTGTAACTTGTTGCTTGTATCCTTACGACTTTTATTGATATTATTTCCTGATTGCTTATTTGTACCCTATGA
>JANHFT010000959.1:146648-161676 GCA_032467955.1 Pseudoxenodon macrops | reverse complement strand
ATTCCTTGTGTGTCCAATCACATTTGGCCAATAAAGAATTCTATTCTATTCTATTCTATTCTATTCTATTCTATTCTGGAGGCAAGTTGTTCTACGATTTAATTGTTCTCTCAGGAAATTTCTCCTTAGTTTTAGGTTGCTTCTCTCCTTGATTAGTGTCCATCCATTGCTTTTTGTTCTGCCTTCAGGTGCTTTGGAGAATAGTTTGACTCTATCTTCTTTGTGGCAACCTCTGATATATTGGAAAACTGCTATCATGTCACCCCTAGTCCTTCTTTTCATTTCATTAAACTAGACGTATGCAATTCTAGCAACTGTTCTTTATGTTTTAGCCTCCAGTCTTCTAATCATCTTGGTTGCTCTTCTCTGCACTTTCTAGAGTCTCAACATCTTTTTTACATTGTGGCTACCAAAACTGGATGCAGTGTTCCAAGTGTGGTCTTACCAAGGCATTATAAAGTGGCATTAACACTTCATGTGATCTTGATTCTACCCCTCTATTAATGCAGTCTAGAATTGTGTTGGATTTTTTCGCTGCAGCAGACTGCTGACTCATATTTAAGTGATTAGGACTCCAAGAGCCATCTCACAGTTACTACTATTGAGCCAGGTACCACCTATGCTATACTTGTGTATTTGGTTTTTCTTGCGTAAATGTAGAATGTAACTTTTTCACCATTGAATTTCATTTTGTTAGATAGTGCCCAATGCTCAAGCCTCTCAAGATCCTTCTGTGTCTTAAGCCTATCTTCTGGAGTGTTGGCTATTCCTGCCAGCTTGGTTCTAAAAAACAGCTCTACCCCTTTTCATAGTATGTGTAAATTCCTGAGCAATGCATCATTGTTGTTGAAAAGATAGGGTAAAGGCTTCTGTCTCTCACTTTTTCTGCTTGTCTACAATGAACAATTACAGTTTTTTGTAGTTTGTGTTAACTTTTACAACATTAACCTTTTGAGCTGACAAGGACAGTTGCATTTCCATTAGGTGACTATATATATATGGGATACCCTGTCACTGTCTCCCTCTTTACCCTGTGATTCAGGGCAGATTTAATTAAAAGAAGTAAGGTCTATTTGTGTAGAAACAGCCTTTGAGTTATTACCACCACAATGCTACCACAATAAAAGGTGAAGGTAATAAAAGAAAGGAAGGAAGGAAGGAATCATATTGCTTAATAGTCCTTGCGTTTCACAATAGCTCAAAGATGACCAAGTTGAAATGCATTTCTCTCACTCAGTCTCTAATTCTAAGAATTCTGCATTTCTAATATATGAAAAAGGAAACTTTAGAAAGGGCAAGGATTGTGACAACCAATTGTGCAAAGCTTTTTTTTCTTGTCACACCAATTCAGCTTAGTCCTGTAACCTAATATGAGGGAACAAATTATACTGAATAGTTAGGCTAAGCACCCATCAAGTTGATTTTTAATTGCTCCAAAGCAACTGGGTGGAATAATGTCATTGTTTATTTTATACATCTCAAGTAAAAAACAAAATCGAAAGATTAGAACCTAACCGATCCTTAGAGCAAACATCTCAAAACTATGACAGTAAACAGAGTTTCTCTGTCTAAAGATACAGGAAAGTGTATCTTTGAATATCAGAAACTGTGCATTTCACAAAACTGTTTTAAGTCTGATTTTTATTTATTTTTCAAATGTTCAAAAACTACGCTAATGTCACTCGGCCAATGACACCGAGTGGCTTAACATAAAAAGAGAGGGAAGAAGCACACTGAAAGAATGGGTTATCTGGAGAGAACCACCACCAACTCTCTCTCCAACCATAGAGATAAAAACTGACAAAGAGACCCCTCCCAATCACCCCTAATTCAAAGGCATGTGGAGAGAAAGCTTCATGTTATTAGTGCTATTTTGAAGGTCAGTAAGGCAAGGTTCATGTACATCTCCAAGGGGATGCAGAAGACAGGTGCCATAATAACCTCTCAACCTACGGGATCCACAAGCAACATATATTTTTCCGGTCTTTGTAGCTTGAAACATTATAGTAGTCTTTTAGTGCTGGCCTTGCTCAGCACTTATATCTTATCTTTGAATAGAGCTAGTGATTGCGATTCTTTCCTGCCTTCCTCCACTTGGTTTCTGACTTAATACATTTTCTGCATTCATATAATACAATAAATTATAAATTAATAAAACAGGCTTATCTGCATGATATAGTAAATTCCAAAGGTTATATTTAAAGAATCCTCACTTGTTTGTACAAATGTATCCATGAAAAGCACCTTCATATAGGGATGAGCACTTGTTGAAAATCATGTCAACTTGGTTTGAAGATTTGAACTCTTGTTTTCAGTCATCTTATTTGAAAACAAATATATCTTTTTGTGATAGTTGTGGGGTCCCCCCCCCAACATTGAAACTGATTAGCAATCTGTTCTTCCATTGGTGGAATCTTTCTTTGCCTTCCACCTTTGGACTGAAGTAAGCCATTTCAAACCACATTGAGTGACAGGTCATTTGCAAACACTTTGGAGAATTGGGAAGTAAAAGTGTGAAAATGCCTGAAAATACCTAAAATCTTCCATGAACCCAGCCATGCAAATAAAACAAAGTACAACAACTATTTCTAAGCCTAGAAGAAAGCAGACATCAAATATGGAGCATTTCAATTTTCCCATTTTCTGCCAATACAAATCTTCACTGCAGTTACTTTCTTATCACTAGTCCATTTGTGCATTTTGAAACCTGTAAGGGAAAATTAGCAGGTGGCACAATGGTAAAGAAACTATGGTACTTTGCCTATTATTGTTTCTGGAAACAAAACCTATTGGGGAGTATTTTAAAGTTTCCTTTCTTGTATCTGATGGCCGCTACTATCTGCTTTTGTTTTTTGACCTGCAGCAGCCCTACAGATGGAATATTTAGGGAGACTGGACACTAGTGGATGGATGGCTGTACAATGAAAGAATAAGCTCTCACAAATATCCATTGGCCATTTTGGAATTAAAACAAATGCATGAGAACGTAGCAAATATTTTCTTCTCATTTTGAAGGAGGGGCGAAGAATCAAGAGCAATTTTAATTTGATACCAACCAAATTAAACTGGCAAAAAAACACTCTCAGGTTGAAGAACTCTAGATCTTTTGAATCAAAACCTCTTCACAAAGAATATACAATGATTAGTTGGGGATTATAGTTTTAAATCAACACTTTTGGTAATCCACTAGTTAAGAAAAACTGTCTTAAAATTCCTCTACACAGCTTTAGTCAGAAAAAAGCGAGTGGCCATTATGAGCCATTTAGTGCACAGCTAGTTGGCTACTGGGGGTCAGGCTTCATGGAATAAGATAGCAGCCTATGTAGCCCTAGTAGGCATAGCTGCCAACATGAAACTGCCTGGGAAATTGAAAGAGTCTATGTCCGAGTTCTTTGTTTTGCCACAAATAATTTCAGTGAAAAAGAGACATGGGAAAGACAAAATATTGAAGCCTAATCAATTTTTTCCCCAAGAGATGACGCAAAAATCCACAGCTAGAAATCCAGGAGACACCTGTGCAGATTAAGGGTTTTGCAAGGAGTGAGTCACAGGAACCTTAAAACATCTGAGGTTGCCATAAAGCTTGACATTACATGTTCAGACAAAAAATTAGTTACAAAAGGAGCTGGCACCTAAAGGTTTGCCTCAAGTACTTGCAGGATCCTGGGAAGGCCAGTTCTCCTGCACTCCCAGGCTATTTCAAATATAGTTCCTGAAAGAAAACTGCAATCAGAAGGCAACTGTATTATTTATGGTCAAAGCATAACATCCATGCTTCTGTAAACAGGGCCGACCACACTGCTGGTATCATGCAGATGATTATGAAACTACTGGTTGCTTCCAAAGAATCTTGCCTTATGAGACCAAGAGTATTGATTTATCTAACCACTATAAGTTCTCTATAAAGAATGAATACAACATAAGAGAGGCCTTAAGGTGATTCTGTCCCTATCTCTCCCCCACCTTTTGGTCAAATACAGGTAGTCCTCCACTTACAACCACAGCTGGGACCAGATTTTTCAATGCTAAACAAAATGGTTGTTATTTGCATCACACCCAATTTTACTTCTTTTTTTGCCACAGCTATTCAGTAAAACACAGCAGTTAGGTGGATTATGCAGTCATTAAGGAAATTTTATTCCCTCCCCCTTGTCTTTGCTTCTTTGAAGCCATCTGAGAAGGTCGCAAATGATGATCACATGAACCCTGGATAAATACATGTCGGTCGAGCCTGGGGATGCTGTGCCAGAATTGGTTGTTAATCACCTTTTTCAGTGCCATTCTGACTTTGAACGCTCACTAAATGAATGGTTGCAAGTCAAAGACTTATTACCTTATTTAATCCAGATACACTAAAGTCAATTGTGGCTTTAGCGGGTTCTCTGTTGATCAAACATGAGTTGAAATATAGTCCCAAAAAGCTACAGGGCAAGCCAATATACCAATTGCTAATGCTTCACATGTCAGTGAGGAATTAGTATATTGTAGTGGATAAGGTGCTGGACTAGCAGGAAGACTCAATTCATGTCCACCCTCAGCCATGGAAGCTCATTGGATGAATTTGCACCAGTTGTTCACAAGCCAGCCCAACCAATCTTACAGATTTGCTGTTGCTGTAGGGAAAATATGAAGAAGCACTACAAACAGGGGTGGGCTGCTGGGGGTTCGGGAGAACCTCCAGCTAAGATACTGTGCAGTTCGGAGAACCCCCAAATCCCACTCCTGGCTGGTCCCGTCCAGCGCGCCTCCAAGGAGTCCCCACATGGCCTGTTTTGGATGCAGGTAAGTGCAGGGCACGCACGGAGACTCGGGGATGGTGAAAAACAGGCCTACCGTAAGGTCAGAAACATGCCTGTTTCCGGCCTCCAGAGGCCTCTGAAGCCTGGGGAGGCAGTTTTCACCCTCCCACTCAAGGAAAGCCTTCAGAAGAAAAACACATACACACACCCCGGTACAGGAGGCCGGCTAGGCCACGCTCACCATGGCCACGCCCACCCAGCAACAGGGCAGAGAACCTCTTGCTAAAACTTTTGAAGCCCACCCCTGACTACAAATGCTGGCATTCAGCTCCTAAATGAAAGCCAAGATAAAAAAAATCAGTCACTCAATTAAATAAATAAATAAATAAATAAAACAAATACTCATCCCTAGTTTTGAAGACTATATCAAGTCTTGGGCAGCCTTAATCAGCCATAAATTACAAGGTTCCTAAATTCAGCCCTTGTTGGAGGCACCTTCCTTTTCACAGACAAACTCCCTAATTTTCCTGGATGTGTGGAACATACCAAACCTGAAAAACAGGAAGCCAGTCCTGTCTGGACAAGATCTATAGCAAGTATGTAGGATCTAACCTGGAAGCAAATGAAGATTTCAGTTCAAAAGTGGTTGCAGTCTGAATTACTGTATTGAAGGGAAAAATCCCAGGATTATTACTAACATCAGAAGATAGGCTGGAGCTTCACTTTCTCAGTGCTGAGAACTGGCATGGTACAATACTTAAAGAAGAGTAAACTACAACTTCCTTGACTGAATTTTTATCCAGTCTCAGGTTCACTACTTATTCAGAGGTGAAGTATTATTCGTTCTCCCTTACACTTTTCTTATTCTAGAAATAATACTGGCCATTTGATAAGGTTGACACAAGATTCCTGAAAAAAAAATGTTTGTAATGTATTTTGTGCTCTCTAAAGTGAAATGTAATTGCTAAATATTGGCAGTGGACATGCAGACTAAAACATAATCTTTTCTTGTATCTTGGCACCCAAAACACACAGATCTATACTATCAGTGCAACCAGTGCGGTTTTATACAAAAACACTGACATAAAGACATCAGTTCATCCAAATATATAAGAAACTGCATCTTACAAAAAATATCAATCAGAACAGTTTATCAAAGCTTTCACATACTTCTATAATTCACAGCAAATTATTGTGAATTACCATATTACATATAGTTTGTTCTTCTAAAATCAAAATCATATGTAAACTCCTTTCTAGCTTATTATATACTTCCTTTTTTTTTTGAATACAGTACTTAATTTGACTGAACCCTGTAAAAGCAATAAAAGTTAGCAGGTTTTTTTCTACACTGGCATGAATTTAGCTCCTGGTGCCCCAAATTACAAAGACAGACTCTTTTAGCATTAAGCCAAACAGTAAGAGGCTACTTAAAAGGAGGGAAATGGCAATTAAAAGCACGAGGCAGCCTTCTCAAGGACAAGAACAGTCCTGCAATGTAGAATGTAGTTACAAACAGGAAAGAAGAGGAGATATAACAAATTGCAGTGGAAAATTAATTACACAGATTAGCACAGATAAGGATGAGGCAGCATTCACTCAGGTCATGAAACTCATCTAGGGAGCATGTAGATGGGAGGAGATGATGAGATATACAAAGGTCGGAAGAGACAAAAAAGTGTTTGACACCCAACTCCAACATGAGAGTGGCCTCATTATGAATTCTAGACTAAATTCTAATTCCTTTTTACCTGCAGTTCTTATGGAAATGAAGCACTGCAGCACTTCAGCTAGCTGGGAAGGACTTCCTTTCCTGAAAGCTGGTGGAGTTTCCTCTGCTAGCAAATACAGAGATGAGTAAGTCCATCTGTCTGCTTTGTGAAGCACACTGAGATGCTTACAAATATTTCTGGTGCTGTTCTCGGTACTTCCGAAGAGAGGAACATTCAGGGAGAAGAGATATTCAAAGGTTTAGCCCTAAACAGATTCCCGAGTTGTTTTGCTCACAGATTTTCTGCCACAATAGATAATATCGTGTAATGGCTACTGAAGGCCAACCATATTTTAAGCATTTCATTAATAATAAATGTAGTAATTTTACATCTGGACTTTTAGTGAGAGGATTGTAATTCTTCCCTTTTCATGGATGTTCTATCTCCCTGAAGACTAAACAAAGATCCCATCACACAATCTAAGCTAATATCCCATTGTTGGCAGTGCTGGAGAAATGCATTAGAAGACTTTTCAAAACGCTATATCCATTAAACTTTGCACCCTCAGGGGAAAAACTAAAAGCAAATCTCGAATAAAGTAAAGAGCATAAATTTAGCAAGAATAGGATTGCTGAACACATTTAAAGAGCTACAGCCCAAGGAGAATTTTTTTTGTCATCTTAACTAAAGATTAGCTGGCCACAATAAGACAAATGAAAAATCAGTTTTATTGTTCTGCCCCACTGCTCAAACTATTAAATAATCTTAACAAGACCATTGCCTAAGTGCTGCTGTGACATAATTAAACAGCAGGCTGTCTAGCTATAGAGAAATCGATAGAGACATTAACATCATTTTTTCCCCTTTTCTACGTTGCTTTTATTCTTGGTTTGCGCACACTATTATGTTTTGAGTGATTATTCTCTTGCAAAATTTTATGCATTTAAATGTTACCACTTTTTACTGAAATAAAAAAAACGTTAAGATTGTTATACAGTAGTCACAGACCAAGCTTAACTGCATGAGAGAAGAAATGGGAGGATAGATACATACATACATACATACATATATACATACATTAATAGATACTGTAGAGAGATTAATAGATAGATAGATAGATAGATAGATAGATAGATAGATAGATAGATAGATAGATAGATAGGATAGATAGATAGATAAGGTAGATAGGTAATTTCCTTCTCCCTTGCAGTTAAATTAGAATATATACACAGCTACCTCCCCTAAAATATGCGACCCTGCTCAGGGTTCCTTCCAACATTACAACTTCAGATAAAGTGTACTGGGCATAAATAACACTGAAAAAAGGTCTAGTTACAGCTTCTGATTTTGGCTTCATAGGAACTAGAAGCACATTAAAAGAGATGGCTATACTAGAGAAACTTTCACCAGTATCAAAAATTATATTTGTAATCATAGAACAGGGGAAAAAACCCGTGTATCATTCTTCATTCCCTCTAAGAAATTTAATAAATAAGGCCATTAAAAAGAGAGAGAAGCACAATAAGCGATTATAAAGTGAAATGTCTGAAAATGCCATTTAAACGTGTGACTCTCAAATAACACATATAGTGAAGTGAATGTGATATACAGATTTGTCTCCAAGCAAACTCTGAGTCTAAGCTGTTCCACTGAAATAGTTCCCCTCCCCCACATAAAATCTAACATTTCATCAGATTCTGGACAATTCCTTATTAAATACAAAGCTAACCCCCAGGTCTCTTTCAGGAGTATACATCGTAATCCCAAAAGGGATGCTACACAAAACCATGGAAAGGAATCTCAAAAACCGGCAAGTTGAGAAGATCTTGAGATCTTATGGCAATATTGTATGTTTTGGAAATTAGTGTTTTAGGTATAGAATGATTTATATGCAGTCTAAGCCAGCAAATTTGCTCCAACTCACCTTTCCACTGTTATAATCCTAAGGAATTTTAGAAGTCTTCAAATATGGAGCAAGAATGATGCACATAAGATTAAGGGACTGTCAAGAATATAAATCAGCCAAGAAGATGTACAATGATGCAGTATCTAAAACCGCCTTTTGGTTTTATTTACTACTATCATGAACTATATAGATGTGAATATTAGTTCTGTCCCTTTAAAAAAAGCACCTTTAAATCCTTCATGATTCACTAATATTTTTAAGTGTTTCTCTTCCTTTACACCAATGAATGAATTCAGGTTTGCTTTAAAAACTTCACGGTTTTTATGAATTCGGGTTTGCTTTAAATTTTTTTAACTGTTGATAAAAACAGGTCAGTGAGATTGTATTGTGTCGTTCCCTCTTGTTTAACGGGAAATTCCCTTTCAAGAAAACTGTAGAAGATAGCAAGACAGGTGTCTAAGTATGGTCTCATCTTTCTATCTGTAAACATGGAGCAGCTTGTATTTTCACCATTTCTCCTTCCAGACACTTTGATCAAAGTGCAGAAATATGAAAGATTAACTGAATAAATAGGTTTTTGATAAAATAGCACAGTTCTAAATTTAAAGTCAATATTTTGTTTAGGTTGTTTAATATTCCTTTCTAATGATCCTGCATGTAGAATTGATTACACTGCCCTGAACAATGTTAATTACAAAATGTTGTGCTTAACAGAGGTCTCCCAGTTTTTACATCTTAAGCAAACTAAATGTACATATTGACAGGGCAGCTACAAGAGCTCACAAAATCTACTGAAAAGAACAGTCTGCCACATCAAAACAATACTTATAAATATAGGAATTCTCCTATCAAGTTAGCTATTAAAACTTCAAAAAAAGAAAAGAACATGTACAAGGAAGTAGAAATTTCAGGTTCAAGGTAGTTATACAGCATCCCTGCTTAAGGCAGTTAGAACAGCAATATAAAACACAAAACCATTCAAGCCCTTTAATTTTTAAAATGAGCAATACCTATTGAATTAATAGAAATGGGTTTTTTTTCTTTCTTTTTGACACATTGATCTGTTCCTAAGCGCTTATCCTCTTGTAGCAACGGCAAAGGGACTCATTCTAGAAGGGGAGCTTATCCTAATTTAGTTTTCCAAACAGGGTAAGTTTGGTGCTGCTCTAGAGATGTTAAGGACCCAATTGAAATTTCTTTGTCGTGTCTCGGTCAATAAATTTTTAACAAATCATTTGTTCTGGAGAGTTAGTGCTCAGGGGCATGACATTATAAGCCCAGAATCTATGTCTGTCCTTTGGGGATTATGTGTACTTTTAATCTTTTAGTGGAAAGTGCAATCGCTCATCAATTACCATGGATTTTTAGAAATGGTTATGCCTTTACACCAAAGAGCCCTACAGCCCTGTATATAAATCAGCTGTGCAGCCAACTTGCCTAAACCTCATAAAATGGCAACAAATTTACAGCTGTTGTCTTGTCTGACATGGTTGTTAATGTACATCATGATTAGCAATGCATCTCTTATGGCTTTTTCTTACATTGTGTTTATTATAAATTTCTTATTCAGAGTGATAATTAACATTTGAAGAACAGAAGTTCAAGTCATTAAGTGTCATTATCTATAATGAATGAAAAGACTTTCTGCATTAGACTTTAAAAAAATAAGAACCTATTTGTGGCACCTTAAAAATAACACCAAGCAATTAAGACTGCATATATTCACACATGCACTGTATAGCAAATGCAAAATAAAGACTCCTGAATGGAAGAAAATGAAAGTATTACTTAGAAACTCTTCAGATTAATAGGAAAAGCAAAATGAGCATATTGATGTTTGAGAATAATAATGTAATCCATATAAATACTAAACACAGAAGATGCATCAGCCTTAAATACTGCTCTTACCTAACCCTACTAAAAGGTCAATTGTAGGGAAATAGGACTGATAGAAATGTGGCTTCTATAGCCCTAGAAATGCTCCTTGTGACCTCCTTACCTGTCATGATCCTCTGAGCTTCATATGGTTCCATATAGCCAGTGTTTTCTCCTTTGCCCATTTTATTGACTTCACTCTTGGCATCAAATGGATCAGAGTAGTCGTCAGCTATTAAAACCTAAAAGAGAGAAAAAAGGTAGACTCTTAGCTTTGGGTACTATTTTTAAACAGCCCCTTTCAAGTTATTTAAAACACTTCAAAGCAACACAGATTCAAACTCATAAGTTCTTTTCCGTGATGCAGCTGTCCACTCCCTTTAAATAGTTTCCTAGAAAGTTTAAGTGGCCCTACTGCAGCTCCATTAGCATGTACTCCACTAGCAGACAGTGCTAGAAATTTCTTTGTAGAGTCATCAGTTGTGAAAAAGGGTTTTACTATTGATGCTTCTAAGCGCTATACCAGGACACCCTCAACCTTTTGGGAGCCAGGGACCAGTTCCATGGTTCTTCCATAGACCAGAGTAATTGTGGTTTCATGCGCTGCTTGGATCCCATGAATGGTGCTTTGCTCAGTTACTGGTAGGCCATTGACTGCTACTGGTCAGCAGCCTGGGCATTGGGATCCCCTGCTCTATACTATGTTCCCAATATGGGTAGTCCTCGGATTACAATTGTTTCCTTAATGACCAATCACATTTATAATGCCCATAAAACCAGAACTTTATGGCAAGTGTAGCACCCCCAGCTATGGTAAATTATTGCACCCGATGGTCATGTGACACATGTCGGGCATTTGTCAATAAGTCAATGTGATTCATGATCAGTTTTATGCTGGTTCCTAGCATTATTTTTCCGGTTTCTGGTGAAAACAGCCCATTCGAATGAATAAATTCGCACTTATGACTGCTACCATTTGCTTAATGACTGTGACATTCACTTAATGACTGTGACACTTGCTTAAGGCCCATGGTATTTCCTTAATAACCACAGCAAAAGAAAAAAAAAGGTCTTAAAATCACTTCTGGTCATGTGGGTGCCTCAACTTACAACCAAATTTCTGGTTCCAATTGCAGTTATAAGTAAAGGACTACCTGTAGATATTAGGAGATCATATTTGGACACTTTCATAGTGCTATGAAACATTTTGCTCCATTTTTGGATAAACACAATACCCCTTAAGAAATTTACTATCTGTATAGATGTCTCATGAAAAGCTATCTATTGTTGAATAAAATTAATTAACCCCACATCTTCATTTTATTGTCTTTAAAATAATAAGACTCTATTGATTTTGGCCATCGAGTTTAATGTCTTGCTCCCTTAGGGTTACAGAAAGGAAAGGAAGACACAGACAACTGGAAATGAGGACAAAGGGACAAGGGGACATACAAACTGATCTACTTTCTTACAAAAGCAAAAAAAACAAACAACAACTCCAAGTGAGGGAAGTGAAGAAAGAAAGAGAGGGGGGAAGGGGGGGAGGGGAGAGAGTGAGAAGAGAGATGGATGGATGGAGAGGGAAATGATTTTATCCCTAATGGCTGATCTCTTCCTCCAGAGGTTCTCCTAATAAAAACATTTCAAAAGGCTGCTATGAGAGATGAAATCACTCCAGCATCCAAGACTGGTTTTTCAATCCTTACATTTTCCCAACAAATATTTATTTTCAATATGCGAGTGGAATTTCTCACAGGTAAAAATTTTCATGTTGTATTTGATAAGAATGATTCTTTTGACAGAATCAGCTAGTGATCATAGATTGAAAGTGCTGGATGGAAGCTGGAATCAGGAAATAAATGAAATAATGCAAATCTAGACTGTTGATGGATGAGGGAAAGAAAGAAGCAGACAATATACAAAGTCACAATACGCAAAAGCTTGAATATCTACTGTTCTGAAAACAATCTAAATTTTTTTTAAAAATATTTAACCCGCCCCCTCCTCTAGATAATATTTGATTTTAAAGCTATGTCTGCTGGAGGGAGGAGATATCCTCCCTTTGCCGAATGTCAGGTAACCCTAAAATCACTGCAAAACTCCAGATTTAAAGTATTCTCAACAGATGATTGTCCAGCCTCTGTTTGAATACATAAAATGAAAAAAAAAGGTCCAAAACTAATCTGGCAGATTCCATTTCTCTTACTGTTATACATTTTCTTCCTAATCACCAACCAGAACATGTCTTTCTGTAAAAAAAACCCATCTATCTTGATCTCCTGTGTGACACCCTTTCAGATATTTGAAAATTGTTACTATAACTGTCTGTTGTGTTCTCTTCTTGGAGATAAATACCTTTAGCTCCTTTAATCCCTCTTTTTAAGATTGACTTTTACAATTCCAATTATGAAGGTTGCCTTTCTTTGAATCTGAAACAATTTGTCTGAATCTTACTTAAAGCACAGAATAGGAAGAAACACTTGACCAACCCCCCAAAAAAGTGAATGTAATTATTTCCTTTGATTTAGAAATTATGCTTCTGTTGACGCAATCTAAAATGGCATTTGCCTTTTTTGAAGGAATATATTTATATTCACTTTAGTATCAACTACTATTCCACGTTCTTTTTTTATAAATATATTATAAATGTATATATCATCTATTCTAACCCATCAATACAAACGTTGAAGAATGCAAGACAGAGAATTGGGATTTCTCTCTCATTACACTCCTTCAGTTTTCTAAACAACCACTGAGTGCCCTTTGAGCACAATTATTTATTTGTATTCTGCATTTATTATTTTTACAAACAACCCAAGGTGGTGAACATATCCACCACTTCCTCCTTCTATTTTCCTCACAACAGCAACCTTGTGAGATGTGTTGGGCTGTAACAGTGTAACTGGCCCAAAGTCACCCAGCTGGCTTCCTTGGTTAAGGAACTCACAGTTTCCTGCCCTCTAGACTGGTGCCTTATCCACTTAATTATCATGCCGTCCAGAGCATAAACTGGCTTCTTCATAAGAACATCAAGACACACTTTATGTATTACAAGTAGTTCTCAACATGATCAAACTGGAACTGGAATTTCTGTTGGTCAAATGGTCATTGAGTGAGTGACACCCAAACTTTATGATCTTTTTGCTGCAATTGTTAAGCAAATCATACAGTATTTAAATGAATCACTTAGTCATTAAGCGAATTTGGCTTCCCCCATTGACTTCGCTTGTCAGAAGTCACAAATGGTAATCACATGAACCCAGAACTGCAACTATCAAAAATAAGTAATAGTGCTCAAATTTACTGTAGATCACAATGACTATGGGGATGCCACAATGATTATAAGTGAGAGAAGTGGTTGTAAGTGACTCTTTTGAGCACTGCCATATCTCTGAATGGTCACTAAATGCATGGCGCAAGTTGAGAGCTATCTGTATAGAATTTAGAAGCGGTTAAAATATTTTATGTGCTTGTTTGAGCATTCTGTCTAAAGTAATTTACTAATTATTATACAGGATCTGTTTAGTTTTCCATTTTTTAGCAGCAAAGCTAAACAAACCTTACTGAATTCTAATTATTATTGCTTCTGAAATATATTTAGATGGCATCTAAATTATTTAATTATTTAATGTATTATGTACATTAACAGTTCTAATCAAGCTTAATATTTTATTTAAATAATACATTTGAGCCCTGACATTTTTCATATTATTGCCCATTGGGTACACTTACTATTTCTATGTATTGTCAATAAATTTGTTTACATGTTAATATAAGATAATGATTTTTAACAGTGCTCTATAGTGAAGCTGGCAAAATAATTGAGATCACTTGCAAGTGATCTAAAATGGGTTTTCACTCCAAATTATTCTATAGCAGCAACAAAAAGACATTCCCCTTCATTTTCTATTGTTTAAAGTCCTTGATCTCAGATATGAATTTGTTTACTTAAGCCTTTCCAATATCTGATTAATGGAATGCAACATGATTTTATTTGCCTGCACTACCACTGTACACAGTGCTTTCCCAGGCTCTAGGCCTTACTTTACATCAGATCTGAGGTAGCAGGCTGGACGTTTGCCTACATTTGTTCTAGAGAATTTCCTCTGAAGACTAGTAATGATCCGAAAGCTCTGCAACTATCTGCTTTATACCCATCTCACAACACTATCAAACAGGTCTGCTGATGTTCCACATGGACTGTCCTGTAACTTACCCAGAACCCCCTATACCAGAAAAACTGGCTGAGGAACTCTGGGAGTTGAAGTCCACAAGTTTAAAGTTGCCAAGGTTGGAGACCCCTGCCCTGTACTGTACAATGGCATTGAAGAAGATAGACTATATCTCCCTAACAGACAGGGAGAGAATTCCCAAAAAAGAACTCTAGGAAAACACTAGCTCCGAAAGGACATTTCTTTCTTTCAGTAGTATGACCAAGTGTCATATATGAAGGGAGAATGCAGATTAACAGGAAACAAGGCAGCTGAGCTAGAGAGGCCTTTGTGTGATTAAGCAATGCAGCTCTTAACATCCTAATATTCTTCAGACCCCTTGCCAACTCCTTCCTACTCTTACAGGATGACAATTTCCAGAGTAATTATTATTTCATCTTCAGGGTTGGGTTTTTATTTTTTTTTGTTATTTTGGACCACTCAAGTGTAAGCCAACTCTGTCCCTCATTTGACATGTAATTTAAGCTGTATTCAAGGGGTTCATTAAATGCAAATTGCTAAAGATGACAAGTGCAAAATGAGGGGGATTCCCCCCTTCCTTCCCTTTTTTCTTTCTCTCTTTTT
>JANHFT010000959.1:111864-122393 GCA_032467955.1 Pseudoxenodon macrops | reverse complement strand
AAGTTTTAACTATTTAGTTTCTAAATAGATTGCAAAAATTAATGAAAAATAGACTGTGCAGCATGACAAAATTATTTCCAAATATGTTGGGAGAACAATATGCTGAAACTTTTTCATCTGCTCTGTTGGTTTTCTCCCTTTTATTATTGATTTCCCCCCCCCACCCCATTTTTACTGATTGATGTTTCTCTAGATTCAACTTGCCCAGACAGTTAGAAACAGGAAAATAGAGTATAAATATCAAACTATTAAAGGAAATTTATGCTGGGAAGGAGGGAGGTCTAAGAGTACATCAGCACTTAGACTCTGTTACAATCTATAAATTCATACAATTCCATATGTTTTCTTAACTTTTACTGGATTCTTTCAAGATTACAGAAACACAAGGTTTAGGCAGATACATTTCCCCATGCTGTGTAATCTCCTGATACAAAATGGGCCATTCAACCTGTTAGAAAATTCCCAACCAGAATGAAGGGTAGAGAAGGACTGTTTCCCTTGTCCCCTCTGATTCCTAGAAGGGCTACTAAAATAAACCTGATTTTTTTGGGAGAGGGGGAGCTTACTGGTGTCAATAAATATGAAGCATGAGCCAATGCTCTAAGCATTCTTTGTTCTGGAAGGTATAACTTTCTCAGAAGGGAGTTAAAGTAGCATGAAACCATGCCTTTCCTCTTCTCTACAGGAGTGTAAGCCACTTCTGCCTCCGAATATGTACTTTGACACCTAGTACACAAACAGGAGCATCACATTTTTAATATCTCTTGTAGAAATCTTTCATTTTATGATATAATTTGAAGCCTAACACACTTTTCTTGCAAAATGTTCATCACTGACCAATAAAAATACAACCAATGACATAGACAACACAAAACTATCCCCTAACAACAAGAATTATTAGTAACCTTTTGTGGGAAGAGCTTAAACATAATATGGCAAAATGTTGCTTCTTTTAGCAAAATAAATTCATCTTGATTATTTAACAGAAAGTACAGATAAAAGCTATCAGACTGCCCTGTAAATTTAGATAAAAGAGGAGTAAGTGTTAGATGCTTATTGACACGCTTACTGTCTCATATTTTAATGGAAAATTGCATATAACCTGAAATAAATAAGATTGTGAGGGCTTCCAACTTAGCTTTACTACTTTACATGACAGCTTCAGTCATGTAATATTCATCCTTTCCCTTTCACAAAATCTGGAAGAAAACTCTGTAAAGAAATACCGTTAGCTATAACTGGATCCAGAAGAATAAGTATTTAAATGCACCAGAGTAGAGATTATTGTACCACAAAAAATAGTATGCATCTGTAAATTCACTCAATGAACATTAAGGCAATAATACAAACAAGGAAATTATGCTCTGTGGATTTGTAACTAACGTAATATCAATGGTGCTTTAGTACAGCAATCCCTAAAGGGAAAATCAAGCTGAATAAGTATATGGAGGCTGTTTTTAATCTTTGTAGAGACTGAGAATTTATGCGTATTGGGGTTGAGCTGATTAGCCTATTTGCTTCATTTTATTTCCATTTGGTTCATGCTTTTGCATATAGTGATGGAAAATGTGTAATTCATATATTATGTAGCAGATGGGATATTAAATCTGAATATAGAACTTCTTTTATTCTACTCTTCTACAAAATTCACTTGAAAAGGCCCTAATGGTTTTATCTGTAATTGTAAACTTTCTTACCAATTGTTATGTGAATAAAATGTTACTCTAGCTCCAAGATACAAAATAAATAAACAAAACATTGATAAATGATGTGATAACAAAGCAAAAGTAATTTCTTTAGGTTTACAATTTTCTCTGTCAACTATTTCACTTTAAACCAAATCTCTCTCTCTCTCTCTCTCTCTTTTGCTCTTTACCTGCTTCATGTCAGAGAAATCTATCAATAAATAGACCATGGCATTAAGAAGTTTGTTCTAATGCTTCACATGGGCCTTGTTCCTCTACTTAGGAAATGCAGACTGAATTAAAAAAACAACCCTATCTTTAATTTACATTGATATAAGAGAGATGTTGGTAAAAGCAACGTGTTTATATTTTAGATATGTCTAAAAGTTAGCATATAAAATATCCCCAAGTTAATGTATGCAACAGGGGTGTCAAACCTGTGGCCCGCGGGTTGGATGCGTCACATGCTGGCCACCCCACCCGTTTAGCGAAGAGTAAAAAAGTTGTGATACGTCACGTGACCACAATGTGACACCGCAAGTTTGACACCCCTGGTGTACAATAATGTACAGCGAGTCAAGCACAGTTTGCTAGCCTTCTTAGTATATAGTACAAAGATTTTATTTTTAAAAGTTATGGCAAATCTACAGTAACCTTTTATCTTTGAAGTGGTTTTGTCCAAGAGGGGAAAAAAAAAAGAATGAACACTTACAACTTAAGCAGGTTTTTGAAGATGACAGGTAAGCCTGCTAATACTCCTTTTATGGTCTTCTGAAAACTCCTCTCAAACTTCAAGGCAGGTTTTAGGAGGCAGCTAATATACCGAGACAAACTTGAAAAGGATCTCCCCCCCCCTTTACTTTCTTTCTTCCCAAAGCAAAGGCAGAGGCAGCATCAGTGGATGACATGCAGTGTCTTGGCAGAGAAATTGTCTCAGCTGGATTTGTTGGTGTTAACTTCTAAGGAGACTGCTAAAGCTTTGCATGTCTTTGGCCAGAGCCATGGAGCTGCCAGGTGCAGCAAATCCCCTTAAGATGAGTTTCAGGCTTTAAGCTCCCTGCAAAGGGAGAGTCCACATTTCGGAGAGATCTGATGTGGGAGATTTTTGGCTCAAATTGCAGACAATGTGAATCTTAGCCAGCTCACTGCTTTAGCAGACACTTTAAAAGGGAAATTGGGGGGAGGTGGGGGAGAGGAGAAAGGTGAATTTCAGAAACTTTCACTGACCATCTGCTTTCATTCAGTCCCTATTCATAGATGCTTTGAACCATGCAGAAACAGGATTGCAAAGAACATGGTAAAATACAGAGAATGCTTAGTTGTAAGCATAGCTTATGCATGGTCATCTAGAATGATACAAGTGTTTGCATCCTGTTTATGTAGCTGAGATGAGATGGCTGGAAAGCACTGAGGTTAAGAGAGTTTATGTAATGCTTAAAAGTCTGAAACGGATAGATGCCAAAAAAACCAACAACAACCCAGCAACCATTACAACTTAATATAGCTCTATTGTGCTGCTGCATTTGATATCACTTAAATCAGGCTGGGAAAGGTGTGGAAAGGGAAAACCAAAACGATGAAAGATTTGGCACTACTCTTCTAATAAGGAAAGGTATAACTTTTGGGGGTAATGCTAGTAGGAAACATGAAGGATATGTAAAATTTTAAGTACAAACCCAATGCATTACTAGTAATGGAAGAAACTATATAGCACTAACAAAATCACAGAGAATAAATCTACGAGTGCTGTGAGCCATGCTAACTAAAACAGTGGTTTCATATTCAAAGGTACTGTGTCTCATCTACCAAATATTTGGTTCAATAGGACAAGGTCAATCACTTTCTTCTCCTTGTGAGCTTCCCAGAGATAATCTGTTATAGGAGTTGATATGCAGGCCATTGTGAATTCTTGTGCAAATTCAGGGCATACCATTTGCATTTTGTGCAGGACTGGTGACCTGTGGCCACAGTCTGAGCATAAGCAGGAGTACAGTAGCCATTCACTGTTTTAAAGGGTTATCCCTGATCTCACTGTGCCAGAAGCAGCAGTAAAAACCATTTCAACTTTATTGACAATTCCCATAGGAAGCCTTGTATTTGCAAAAGGTAGATGTGCTTCAGTAGTTAAACCAAGCTTCTTGTTGCTTTGTAGTTGCTAGTTCATATCTGTTTTGCTTTGTTACTTGAAAATGCAAAATTGATGCAAATGAAGGTGTTGAGCATCTGGCAAGCCACAAACAATTTCTGACATATCTTAAACTGTGGAGACCCGTCTTAAGCACACTGAAATGTCTTCCAGGAAACTCTAGAACGCTGGCACAAGGGGCTTTTGTATACATCTATTGAAGACCAGCAGAAGCCTTTCCAAATGTGTTGCAAGAGGACAGCTCCCATTACCCCAGGTGGCCTCCTGGGCCTGTTAATGTCATACATGTAGGGAACCAACTCAGGATAATTAAGTCAAATACAAAGGCCATAGGAAGCATCCCTCTTGGCAGGCTGCAATCCCAGAGTGAGCAAACCTTGATTCTTTTCATCTTTATCCCCTCTCCTCCCAAAGCTAAGCCATATCTCAAAGAAAAAAATAGGCTAATTCCCATTGCTGTTCCTAATACACACAGCTCTGGGTTTTACATCAGCTGTAGAATAAGTTTTGGAAACACAGAATTCTGAGAGCACAGAGCATCTAGAAAACTCACAAAGTCTCTAACCAGAATTGTGCTGCTGTGATTCAGGCATTATTTAAAGTTGTTACCTATCATTTCAGTATTTTCTTTTAGTCCTTGATCTACAGATGTCAAAGTCTTGGCAAAACATAAGCTTTATTTATTTTATGTCACAAGAAATATCCACATAAAACCAGTACTGGTGGGAACTTTCCCAAAACCTAGCTTCCAGCCACAGCCAACCCTAGGAAATACAGATTTCTGGTACACGCAGCTCCAAATACAGACATTTTAAAAGAGAAAGGGTGGCGTCTCTTTGATTTTCAAATAAATTACAGATTTCCTCCAGTTTTTGTTTTGGCAGCTCTGGCTATGTCATTTCGTATCACACAAACTTAACTTTCCACATTCAGCAGTAGAAGGATTTTATTTATTTCTTATATGTATTAACTTGTCATAGCCCAAGGGTCTCCTGAATGAACTTGGATGGTGTATGAAGTTTGTAATAGCTTTTGAAGTTATTAAGAAACTGAGCAAGTAGCAGAAAACTCTTCCTTGCATGTTTAGAAGGCTTTGTTAGAAAGCAGAAGGAAGAAAAATAAAATAAAAGGAGAAGAACTCCTTGGAATCCACTGCATTCCGAATTTTTATTAGAAGTATTTACAATACAGAGCCTGCTGAATAGAAATGAGTTTTCTTTAATAGAAATTTTACCGTACATCTACCTTTTATCGTTCTTAATATTTACTACACAAATACTGCCTACCAAAAATATAGTTAATTTCTGAAATCTTGAAGAATTACTGTGTACCCAAAGTCTACCAGTTTTACTTTTGGAAGGTTTTGATCACCATTTATACCCAATTCTATGTTTGTGGAGTTTAAGGCCACTATTTTAATGGATTCCAGCATCTCTAAATGTTGATGAACTGCAGCCTTAACTTACCTGACCTTGTTAGCATTTTTCAATTTTGGTAAAAAGTGCCAAGAAGAAATCTTTAATCTCAAAATGCTAAGCAGTTTAATAGAAAATGCATATGACTTGACCAGCTTTTAAAAAATGTTCCCAGATAGTATAAGCCTTTATTTAATTGGTTCTGGAATTTGGAAACGTAACTGAATTCAGCTTTGAGCTGCTAGATTAGAGATTCAGGTTCGCACAAAAAAGTGTACACATGCTTAGGATAAATGGGGCATTGGTTGTGTTTCTGGCATACTGGCAAAAATGTGCCAAAAGTAATGGTACTTTCCTCATCATTAAGTAAGCACATGGCTTGGATTGTTACTAGGGCTTAGTAATTTAAGCCTTATACTTTCTCTTAGTACAAGGAATTATTTGAAACTCTTTCTGATTATGACAATGTGCAGTAGAAGTCACTACCAATGGGGTCAGCTGGTGAGAAATCTAGATTGAATAGTATCTCCATTTCTCTTTCTCTTTAAGTTCTATGACATACTATTTTTCACTTCTGATTAACACTGATTGCGTTGAAAGGGAATAATATAATGGGTATGTGTGCAGAAAATTATAACTACCGTAGCATTTCAAATATGTTCTGCCAAAGACTAACTTCCCCTATATTAATTTGGAGGCAACAATGTCCATGTGGAAATCTATATGGAAATTTACTTTTAAGGACGCAGTTGCTAGTATCTTCTATTAGAAGTTAAACTCATTCTCTATGATTGGTATTATTCCATTTCTTTTTTTAAAAAAAGACAAACATCTTAGTAGGCTCTACATCACGGGTGTCAAACTCGATCGTGTCACGGGCTGGATCATGATGTATCGTGATGTTTTTTGCTTTTGCGGAGCTGGAGGGGGCGTGGCCTATGTGTGATATATAAGCCCGTTTGGCAGGCTTGTGTCTACAGGATGGAAGAAAGAAAAGAAACAGCAAGTGCCAGAAACAATTTTAGTAGACATTTATATTTGCAGACAACTTCAGTATAACAATTGTAGACACTGCAGCTATGCATAGAAAAATCTACCTTTAAGAAAATAAGTTGTCCGCCTTCCAAAATGAGCATGAAATCAGGAAATATGGTAAACAATTATCCAAATTGACAGATACAAATGCAAAACCATGAAGGAAATATAATACATTAGCAAGACAACAGCTGCCCAATTGTCATACTAGTGCTTCTGCCTATCTCACATTATAATGTCCAGAAATATTCAATAAACTCAGTTGCATAGTTTGAGGCTCAATTCAGATACCTTACAAGTCATGGGTTGTTTATGTATATTTTGAATTCTAAAGACTACAAGAACAAACCATACCACTCATGTACTCTCCTTGTGCATTTGTTCATCACTGCAATGCTATGCCTTCTAGATTCAGCTCTGAAAATGTTTGAAATAAAGACAGAATTCAGTGGCATACAATACACATCCTCTTTGTATTGTAAGCTTCAACAGACTCAAAATGGTTCACTAACCATACAAGACGCAGGCCAAAAACTGAGTCACTGGAACTTGTAGAATGAAAATTATTAAAATATCATTTAGATGCCTTTATGTGAATCTGTAGTGCAGCTGCAAATGGAATAAGTGCAGTTATGAATTGGTCCTTATCAACCTATGATCAAGGACTTAAAAGTACCTTCATTACTTTAAAGATATCCTTGAGTTTGCTCCACTCAAATACTATTATGTAGTTCTTTGGCGATGGATTGTTATTGTCCTTATCTAGAAAGTGTTTTCAATTTCCCAATGTAGCCTACAGCCTGCCAATTTCCTGATGGCCTCTAATCTGTAGATGAACCAGGTCAGATCCTGATAGCAGCTGTCATTACTGAATAAAGTAAATGCTACCTCAAACTGAGTTTGTCTCCTGATTACTACCTGGACACAATGATGTAGTTTTCCACCACTTTCTTCTGGATGATTTTTGACTTCTCAATTCCCAGCCCATAAGATTTGCTCATAGTGTCTCATCCAAGAAAATTTAGTTCTATTTAGACTATTTTTACATCAGATAACTACAACACATAATCAGAGAGGTGCAAATTATAAAAGATGTGGGAATGGCAGGAAGTTTTCTTCCCTTAAATAATATAGTAATTTCAGGTTAACTAATAATAAATGATCTCAGCACTACTTGATTCCAACTCACTCAGTGTGACTCACAGCATAAAAAGAAAAACTCAAATACAATCTTGTATTTATTGTACAATATAGTAATACAATTCAAGTACAATAAGTAAGTTAGAAAATCTGGACAATAAATTCCAAAATATATGCAACACATTAAATATACTTGGGGTACTATTCGCCCTATTCCAATGGATACGGGAGGATGGTACCCTTTCTACCCTACTCCTTCCTTGGTTGGGAGCAGTGCTGTGGAGTCGGAGTCGGAGTAAATTTTGGGTCTCTGGAGTCGGAGTCGGAAGTACAAAAAACTGAGGAGTCAGAGTCGGAGTCGGAACATTTATCTACCGACTCCACAGCCCTGGTTGGGAGTTCCAGTTATTTTTCAAGGGCTTCCAGAACATCATCAGAGCTGTAGCCATTTGGACCGCAGAAGGAAACCTTATTCCAGAATGCTGGCACCACAACAGAAAAGGTGTCCAGCACCTTTAATAACATTTGGAAGCATATTGGAAGCATATTTGAAACTAAGGGAGCTCATGAAACAGGACTGTCATGTGGGGATGCCAAGGAAGCCCACTTTTGCTCATGCCCCTGTCCTTTAGACCAGTTGAAGCTTCCAAGTGGTCAGTATGGGCAGATCCATGTACAACACATTGCAGTTGTTGGTGATAAGGCATGAGTGACAATCTAGAGATCCACCTGATCCAGGAAGGGGCACAATTGATGCACCAGATGGACCTGTGCAAAGGCCTTCTTGGCCACAGCTGCTAGCTATCCTTTTAACAGGAATCCAAGATGACCCCCAGATTTTGCACCATCTGTAAACAGGAAAGTGTAATCCTGGCAAGAGATTCATACCAAACCAATAAGGAGAATATTTGTAGCCCAGAGTTGAAATGCCGAGTCCCTTGTGCTCTTTGTGCTTGGTTTCATTACCCAATGAAATGTTACCTAGGTAACATTCTGATGACAAGCACTGATGATGTAATGAAACGTCTGCACCAAGGACCCCAAATTGATACCAAGGACACAACAAAGATACTGTAAAAGAACTATGGAAGTCCTTACCATAAAAAAAAAGTTATGACCACTAGTTCAGAAAGCTTTTTAAAAGTATCAGTAATGCTGATGGAGAATATATCTGGTAGATTGTTCAACATTTCAGATTTGAAAGTGAAAAACTGTTTTGGAGCATGTGGAAGTGTGCACACAGCACTCTGACTACAAAGTCCTCAATTGAATGTGTCCTTTCCTGGTATCGTACAGCAGATGTTGATGGGAGTCATCTAGTTAAATATGCACCAGACTTTTAAAGACATTATAAAAAGATGCTATGGGGTGCATCCCTATAGCACAGTTTTGCTTTTCAATCTACACTGCTCAGATGACTAGCAATAGCTAATTAGCTATCTAAGCTAAATGTACCACCTTATGTGGAGGCAATACAATATGCTTCAAGCTCCCTACAGGTTATCCAACCAAACATTGTTCAAAATAAAACCCCACTTTAGTTGAATCACCTTAGTTTGAATCACCAGATCCCTCTGTTAGAGGGCTTATTTCTAATACTTATAGGTTCTTGTGGGAGGAAAGCATACATTATTTCACAGTTTGAACCACCCTGTAATTAAAAGTGTGTAAGTTTCAGTAACCAAAATTCAAAGTTTTTTTTTCAAATGTTAAATCAACAGCACAAGAATTTTAGACATTGAAGTCTTGTCTATAATGTACTGCCATCACTGTCTCTTCATTCCCAGTGATTTACACTGTGGTTTCCCACTATTCTTTGTTAATATTTCCTAATACTTGCTAATTTTGCATGAAAGCAATATGGTCAAGGATATTTAAGATGAAATTGAAAGAACTAAGAGAAAAGGATACAGAACAAAACAGCTGGTGTGAATGATGGTGAATATACGTGTCCCAGGATAATATTACAGGATCCAATCTCGGTCGGTCACTGGGACCAGAGGTTTTGTCTTCTGAGCGTTCGGAATTGGGTTGGAGCCCATCTTCAGGGAACTTCTCTCTAGCTAGTAGATGGGCTCCTGCTGCATGAGTCCAAAAGCTCGGAAGATAAAACCTCTGGTCCTGGTGACCAACCCAGATTGGATCATACAAAACAGCTGGTAGATGACATTGGGACAGATAGCCCTGCTAAGGACTCCAGAGCAAACTTCTCTAGGTCAAACTCCATTCTACACCACCACCACCCCGATTCTGGCCATATGTTCTCTGGAATACCAATCTCATATACCAAACTTCTGCAACAAGATCTGGGAATCAGGAAATACGGTAAACCATGAGACACACCTCCTCTTTTCTATCCAAGCAACAAACCATTAAGAAAAGGCACGAAACACCCATTTCCCACAATTCTAATAGCTTGTCTGTGGCCAACACTAGTTCAAGTAGTTGATGTTCTTCTCATGCTATGAAAAGTTGAACATTATCAGTAATTGTAAGGAAGGAAGTATTAATTTGCCCATCTACTGCAAACAAACATTGCTTCTTAATTTATTCAGCATCTTATGGAAAACTGAACAAACAGGTTTTCCCATGCAAATGATAACCAGATTAATTGTATTTGATAGATTGTGGTTTTGTATTTAAAGGAATTCCATTTTCATAATTTAGAGCAAACACATTATTTCAACTCTAGAAGGAACCATTTCAATACTCTGCAATGGCCGAATTTATGGGAGAAACCTAACCTGATTCTGTTGTTAGGTAATGAGATGGAGCTGCGATAAGGTAGGATGTGCCTTGATTTGTCACCATAATCACTACATTTGTGTTATTAAATTTTCCCTAGCAATCATCGTATGATTCATTAAGGTTCGTTTGAATGAAAAGAAGTCTTCAGATGTCTGCTACTTGGTTAAAGTAGTCCCCAAAGTCAAACCAAGCAAAACTGTACCACCACAAATCAACAACCTTTATTCTAAATGTAGTAGTTTTTTTATTAATATTGCCTAGAGCTGATTTGGCAATGAAAGTGGATGGGGCGTTGGTCCTACCTGATACGCTCCTTCTCGTAGGGTTGAGGTAGCCTCCAGAATGGGTAACTTTGTCCTG
>JANHFT010000959.1:101547-111764 GCA_032467955.1 Pseudoxenodon macrops | reverse complement strand
ATTACTATGTAATATGGCAAAAATGGTATGATTGGATTGAAAACAAAAAGATGAAAAGTAAATGTACAAAAGAAAAAATGTAGAATTAGAAAATATTGTATGACTATGTAAAAAGGGTATTAATGTAAATGTTAAATACGTAAAAAGTTATAGATCTGCTTAAGAATTTACTGTGACATGTAAAAAGAGAAAAACACAATAAAGAAACGTTTAAAAAAAATAAAACTATTAATATCACAAAAAACCAAACCAGTGGTATTATAATAAGCATAACAATTTTAGTATAATCCAGTTTAAAACGTCTTTTAGAATAAAAGGGAAGGAGCAAATAAAAACTATAGAAAAACAACCCTCTCTTAAATTCTCAGAAAATAATAAAATCTTGTATAGGTAGACCAACCTAATCATCATTTGTTTTATCTATAAGCTCCATGGAAGTTAATTCTTCCATCTTGGCAAAGAATGTGTTAGGTAGTTTTAACCTCCTCCCCACCTGCTTGTTGTCATCCATTATGTATGCTACTTTATAGAAGCCTACCCATCTTTCCTTAACACCCCCCCCAAAAAAACCTCCCTCAACTGATCAATACAACTGATCAAAGAACTCCTTGTCCAAAGGGTGTACAAGTTCTTAAGCATACGAAAAGTCCAAGGAACTGAATTTCATATGCCAAAGCTTGATCCTTGGAAGGCAATCACTATGTTATGAACCAACCTTATCTGCAGGGAAATTTCTTACATTGCTTTCTTTATTCTATAAGCAATGTCTCCCACCATCTCAAAATCAGTGTCACAGAAGAGGGCAAGTGTGAATATCTCAACCTTTTATGCAGTGGAAATTGAATACATATCTGGCCACTTACAGTTATACCTAAAGCTCAGATAATCTACTTAAGGTCATATTATTTTTCTCTGGTGCTGTCAACAATATTTTTTATAATACAAAGCCTCTCTTCTCAGAGGTCACTAAAAGACGTTGCCAGAAAAGTTTGGGTCAACTTATAATGGGCATGCTCCAGTTGACAATATCCTCCTCTGTTGCAGCCCCCTTTTCTCCTATGCTTATTTTTATGGGGGGAAATTGCAGAGAGGCCTTGTATTTAAACATCTAGATCAGGGGTGTGAAACTCAATTTCATTGAGGGCTGCATTAGGGTTGTGTATAACCTTGGGGGGATAGGGTGGATGTGGCCAGGGTGGGTGCAGCCAGCTCTTTGTCACTCATGTTGGGGGTGCCTGTGATGGCCCGAGTTTTCTGGCAGCGAAAACGGGCTCCCAAGCTCCATTTTCGGCTGCGATGGCCTCCTGCAACCCTCTGCCAGTAATAACAGAGCTTAGGAGGGCTGTGCAGGGCCATCAGGAGCTCCAGTTTTGGGTGTAATGGCCGCCTGCAACCTTTTGCCAGCAAAAATGGAGCTCGGGAGGCCACATATGTGCCCCCTCCCGAGCTCCATTTTCCCTGGCAGAGGCACCACGGGCCAATCCTTCACTGTTTTTGGCCAGATCTAATCAGCCGGATCTGGGCCGTGGGCCTTGAGTTTGACACCCCTGATCTAGATTCTTGTGCTTTCAATAATGGGGCAGACAGTTTCTGGGAGCTGGATCTAGGCTCAAACGTAAGATTTTTGCCTCTAGTAAACACTTACAAAGACTTAAAACTCTTACAGAGGACAATTTTTGAAAACAGGAGAGTCACAGCAAAGTGTTTCACTGCATAAGCAACCTTATATACTTTGGGAAAGATTTTAGTGGATTTTTTAAATATCTCCAGAGTTATCTGGCAAAGGGGATAGTCAACTATGAAGCACCTATTAGTACCCATCACCCATCACCAAGAAAAAGTCAGTTTATTAGTTTTTTAAAAAACAGCATTTCTCTTAAGTAGCAAACATCATCTCGGAAGTTACCATTTGCCTCTCAGTATTTATAATACTGCCTTCAAGACAACATTCAATGCATTCTTATAATTAGGGTTGTGGGAAACATTAAACCTGTAAAATATTTTGTTTAGTTCCTATATTACAAGAACGGTTTCCCATTTAATTTTTAAAACTTTATGAAAAAATTGCTTTTTTAAAAGCTGCCTTTGACAATCCAAAAGCATGCATGTATTAGACAAATTTCCAACAAACAACTTTTTGTGCCGGTTTTGTGACCTCTCTTGCCCCCAGTGTTTGCAACATCTCTCCTTCTCAGTCTTCCTTTGATCACTTGACTTTTTAAAAAAATGAAAACACTTTTGCCTGTAAGTACAACATTTAGGTCTACACACAAAAGTAAAAAAACAAAAAACATCCTCCATTTTATCCTCTGTGCAAATCGAAACACCAATGTTTGCGTTTGGGCATATATAACCTGTTGCCAATTGTTTCATGCAATGGAATATTTTTCACGTCCTAACTTCACACCATCTTCACTTCTCTGTCAATTTCCTAAATAACATCATAACTATGTAGTATGGCGTAATATGTTCCCACTGGTGCAATAGGACTTGGTGTTTGTTAATATGATTTATTGGGTTAGGGATTTTCTGTCTTCACTGTGAGTTGTATTGTGTTGGGGGTGTGTGTGTGCATTGAGGGAGTTCAACCAAACTCATTGTACATTTGTTGTCAGTGACAATAAAGATTTGAATTTGAAAATACATGGATTGACATTTTTTTGTCTTCTTAATAACATGAAGTCATTTTCCCCATTCCAATTTCTTTAAACAAATGAAATGGTTTCATCTCTAGGTCTCAAATTGTTAGTTTTTTGGCCATCTATTGTGATTCCAACTATTTTTCAATCTTGCCAATCTTCTAATACATCCACTATGTCTTAAAATATATGGGGATATATTCAGATATATATCTGAACCTTCTCCTTTTCTTAGTTAAATCCTTATAATGGTTTCTAGATAATTATAAGTTATGCAAAAGAATCCTCAATAATCAAGCATAGTGGCACACAGGTTAGCCCTAAGATATTTCATATTCTAGCTTGATTGTACACTGTCAAAGTTCCTGTTGCAATAAAACAAAATGAAATAAACAAAATGATAAATCTTTGTCTCCATTGTCTACCCTATATCAGCTGTCTGATTTCATGTTACTACTTTAATGAAATATTCGTATTTATTTGGCATCTCTCTCTCCGAAAGACTATATTCTTTGTAAGATCATACACAAAACGTAGTTTAGCATTAGTAGTCTGGTGTGCTAATTTCCATGTTCTCCTTCATCTTCTTTCAGATATATTGATATATACATCAAACTTTTCTGATTCCTTGGCCATATAATAATATTGTTCCATATTTATTAACAAAGGTGTTAGCACTTTAATGGTCTTTTCTTCAACAACTTTAAATAGCCCAGGGCTATCCATCTAGCTAATACTGACGTTTATAACCATTATTTATTTTAATAGATATGAACATTTATTGGGTTAGAGTTGAGAAGATACACTAATGTCCCTTTTGAACATCACTGTTGCTTCATTCCTTTGTATGGAGTTATGCCCTGAATTATCATACAATTTTCTGATTTAACGTGGCTGATTCCAATATATGTATTACAACATAATTCCTTATAGCTTCAATTAGCCATTTCATTACCTTCAGATTTACTCATGAAGGTTTAGTGTTCTTCCCCAGTGATCCTTCCTGTCTGAGGAACTCAGCATCTGGCATCTAAACTTGTTTAAGCATTTCAACTATGGCCAGGTTTTTTTTTTTGGGGGGGGCAGCAATTCAGAACTATTTGCTATTGTCTTCTTCCATGGGAGATTGTGAAGTTCCTTCTTTTAGGTTGGCTGCCTGGCTACTCATGCTTGTCTTTACAACAACTCTTAATTAAACTTAGTCTTCCTCTCCACTTTTGAGTTTATTAGCAACAACATGGGGTCACTGAAGATTGTGAGTTCTATTTTTGCCTTAGGCATGAAAACCAGCTGGATGACTTTGGGTCAATCACTCTCTCTCAGCCCATACCCGGCTCAGGAGACAAGCTGGTCAGTCAGTTCCTGTCACAACCAATGAATCAACCCTCAGTTGATCTGGGGGGGAAAAAGAGGACCCTGCACTTGTAGAGAAATGCTAGGAAGAAAAAAGTGTATACTATTTTTAATAAAGACTAAGTTATCAGAACTAATAAGGTAGTCTGAAACCCTAGAGACAAGTTTTGAAGAAAAGGGGCGTTGGTCTTACCTGATATGTTCCTTCTCAGATGGGTGGATATAGCATCCAGGCATGGGGGATTGCTCTGTCTGTCATCCAATAGGACTGAGTCTGCAATTTACATGGACACTCCTCCTCCTCATCCTGCCCTCCCACTTTTTCGACGAAGGACAAACTGCAGACCGATGTGCCTCTCTATGTAGCTGAAAATCGACTTGAAGGAACAACATTGCCGTTCCTTCTCTGGTGGTCCCGTAATCTGTGGGAACAAGAAAAAAATCCACGACCACCGCCACCCCCTACCAAGGGCCACTGAGTAATTGGACCGAATTCTGACTAGGGGGGAACTGGATACTATATCCACCCTTCTGAGAAGGAGCGTATCAGGTAGGACCAACGACCCGTCTCTATTTGGGTGGATATAGCATCCAGGCATGGGACATACCAAAGATGGACGCTCTACTGGGAGGGAAGAGAGAGGTCAGGAACCATGTGGCCCGAATGAACCCTCTGCAATACCCTCCTGCCAAAGGAGGCATCAGCTGATGCCTAAGCATCCACCTTGTAGTGGCGAATGAAGGGGGATGACGAGGACCAGGTGGCAGCCCTGCAGACCTCGTCCAAAGAAGCCTGGGTAGACCAGGCCGCCGATGTGGCTGCACTATAAGTCAAATGAGCTGTAACACCCCTAGGGGTAGGTAAAGCCTGAGCCTGATAAGACATAGAAATACAGGCCCTATTCCACTGGCCCAAGGTGGAGGAGGACACCTTATTGCCCAAAGAGGCCGGCTGGAAGGATATGAAGAGGGCCTCAGACAGTCTGATCGTGGTTGTTCGTTTAATGTAAATTCGAAGGGCCCTATGTACATCTAGGGAATGCCACTTCCATTCTAAACGGTGAACCGGCTTAGAGCAAAAGTCTGGGAGGACTAATTCCTGAGCCCTGTGAACAACTGTGTTCACCTTAGGGATGAACGTAGGATCAAGTCTAAGGACAACCCTGTCAGGGTGGAACACACAGAAATCCTTTCTGGTGGACAAGGCGGCTAGCTCGGATATCCTCCGAGACGAAGTTATTGCTATGAGAAAAGCCACCTTGTAGGACAAGTGTCTGATGTCCCTCAGTGGCTCAAAGGGAGAATTTGTGAGGGAGTTGAGTACCTTTGACAGGTCCCAAGATGGGAACCTGTGGACAGCAGGAGGCCTGACGTTGGTAGCCCCGAGGAGAAATTGTCTAATGGTTGGATGCTGGGACAAGAATTCCTGCTTCTGCAGGTGAGGACTGAGGACAAAGCTGCCACGTGCCTCCGTATTGTATTGGGGGTGAGGGCCCTGACTAACCCTTCCTGGAAGAACTGAAGAATCTGTGGAGTGGAAACCTCCATCGGGGAGAGCCCCACCCTGGTGCACCACCTGCAAAATGTTTTCCAAGTGGCATCATAGATGCGATTCGTGGAATCCTTGCGAGAAGCCAGGATAGTGTCTATGACGTCAGTGTCTATGTCTTTCAGGATGCTCCGCTCAATTGCCAGGACTGGAACCACTGGGGGTCCAGAGACCCCTGGCTGAGAGAGAGCCTGTCTAGGGGGATCCACCAGGGCCGGGTTACTGACAGGTTCACTAGGTCGGCGAACCAAGCCCTCCTTGGCCAATGGGGAGCAAAGAGAATGAGTTCCACCCTCTCCTCCAACAGCTTCCGAATGACTCTGGGGATCAAGGAGAGGAGAGAATGCATAGAGGACGCCCAGGGGCCAGGGGCTATAGATGGCGTCCACACCCTCTGCTCCCACAGATGGGACCAATGTGAAGAATCTCGGGAGCTGATTGTTTGCTGGGGAGGTAAAGAGGTCCACCGATGGGGGGCCAAAGAGGTCTGTCATCTCCCAGAAGAGGTCTGGATGTAGACACCACTCTCTGTGGTTGACCTGAGCCCGACTCAGTCAGTCCGCTTGTACATTCGCTCTACCCTAGATGTGGTTGGACTGGATGGAGAGCAGGTGATCCTCGGACCAGTTCCCCAGCAATAGAGCCTCGTCCAGTAGAGGGTGAGAGTGTGTTCCCCCCAAACGGTTGACATGGGCCTTGGCGGCCACATTGTCCATCAAGACTAGTACATGTCTGCCGGTCACTTGGTCCTGGAAAGTCAGCAGGCCTAGGCGGATGGCCTTCAATTCCAACCAGTTTGTGTTGTGGCTCAGGTCCTCCGGAGACCACAGGCCTTGAGCCATGTCTGATTGAATGAGAGCCCCACCAGCCCACCATTGGTGGTCCTGATGACCCTGTGGGGTTCCCTGAAAAGTGAACCCTTTGAAATAGCTGAGGAGGTTCACCAGTCCAAGGACCTGATTACCTCGGGGGGGGGAGCCTGATCCTGAAGGGGGAAGAACTGAGACCCGCTCGTTGGTGGGGAAGGAGAAACCACTGCAAGGGACAGCTGTATAGGCGTGCCCAGGGTGAATATGCAGATCATCTTCTCCAGAAGTTGGGAAATGGTCCGTAAAGGCACCGTGTGCGATCTCCTGACCTGGCCTACCAACCCTCTCAAGTCCAATAGACCTGGCCACAAAGCGGACTGCGTGTAAGGTGGCATCTGCGGAAAACTCTAGGGCTGCTGACAATTTCATCAAGTCCTTGTGGGCCCTTACCTCAGATGTGGGAAGCCTGCCCTGTAACTCCCTTAGCTATTTAATGGAGGCTCTATTGAAGAATGATGCCGTGGACGTGGCCTTAACTGCCCAAGCAGCAGCCTGGTGTGCCTTAACCAAAGATTGTTCTGCTCTCCTGTCTACACACAGAGCCTCCTCTGGGGGCCCGGTGATAGGGGAGGCCGAAGCTAAGGTCAGGATTGGGGCATCAATTGAGGGGACCTGTAGAACCTCTGATAGTTCTGGTCCAATGTTGAAGAAACATCTGTCTAAGGGCCCAGCGGCAAGGCCAGCTCCTGGGGTAGACCACTGTCTTTGGATTACGTCCTGGAACATCTTGGGCCCCAGAACTACCTCTGTTTCGACTGTGGGTTCCGAAAACAGAGGTCCTGAAGAACTATAGGTAGAAGGACCTGGTTCTTGTGGAATTTGAGGACCCCCAAGGCCCGTGGTAGACCTGACTTTAAACAATAAGGAACGAAATAATTGAGGCCAGAATAGGCCCACAAAGGACTGCTGGTCAGGCAATAGCCCCTATCCTCTGATAATTCAAACTCTGCTCCCTGTTCTTCCCCTAAAAGAGAGGCTCGATCAGGGGAAGGTGGTGTTTGTTCCTGGTTTACAGCTGCCCCGAGTTCCATCTGGGATGAATGGGCCTGGTGAACTAAAGATTGTCTGGAAGGGTTCTGGGCCTCTGGAGAGGCCTTGCATTGCAGGCCCACTGCTATGCCTCTCTCTATGGCTGTAGAGATAAGTTGTTCAAAATCCAGAGGGAAATGTGCAGAGGCTTGGTTTTCCAGCCTGAGGCCAGATGTCACTGGTGTGAAAGTAGCCTCTGGAGAAGCCCTGAAGGAATCTTGCCCTTGCCCCCTGAGGGGTTCAGATGGACCTGGCAATGGCTGACAATAAAACAGGCCCTGGTTATTGCTGGACTGGTCTGGCATTGGGGCCCTGGGAATGACTGGGGATCAGTATGGTTGAATTGGGAACACTTCCAAGGAAGCAGAAAAACCTTGCTCAATACCAAAAAGTTCCTCCTGTGCAGGATCTTGGCCCTCCTAACCTTATCCTTTTGTGCTTTTAAAATTGCCTTCTCCATGGCCTTACACCTTTGCTTTGCTGCTTTTTCCACAGCCTTGCATAATCTCTTAGGGGGCCTGTCAGACAAACTTCTAGTTGGAGCCAAAGAAGAAGGTGAAGAAGTCCCAGCTTCCTCAGCCATTTTGCTGGTTGTTGCCATGCTGCCTTGGTTAGGGGCAGCCATTTTGAGGATTCTGAGGCAAAGGGGGAAATAATAAGCCTGCAATAATGTCCAGGTTTTGGGGCCAGTGACCTAGTCCAGGGGAACTCACCCGTCCAATGGTCCAGAAGATTTGGAGGCCAAAAAGACATGGAATGGAACCTAGCATCTGGATGTGGTCAAATGCTTCGTGTCCCTCAGTGCCGCGGGGCTATGCCCGTGAGCGCGAAATGACAAACTGGTGGAAGGGTGATGATCCCCGGCCTCTGCAAAGGCCAGCACATCGGAGCCAGGCTTGTGGTGCTGTCTAGAAGCTCTGCCAGCCGGCAGGCTAAAGGCCGCTGAAGCGGCTGGCTGTGGAGTAGCAGGGGACGTTTGGAATTCCGGCAGCAAATTTGAAAGTGCTGGGAAGCCGAAAATACCGCAAAAACAGAAAAAAGGCAAAAAAAATTCTAACTAACTGACTCAATCCGAGGTGGATATAAAATTCAAGTGGGACAGCTAAAAGGCACGTGTGTCCAAGATGGGACCGAGTCAAAAAGTGGGAGGACAGGAGGAGGAGTGTCCATGTAAATTGCAAACTCGGTCCTATTGGATGACAGACAGAGCAATCCCCCATGCCTGCATGCTATATCCACCCGAATGGAGAATGAGTATGCAGCCTAAAATTGAGGCTGATTTTAACTTCTCACATTATTTTTTTACACAGACTTTACCAAGAAATAAATTGAAACATCAATGGGGCACTGAGGATAAGTGAACAGGAGTGTTCAATCCCTTTTTGCTAGCCAACATTCTTCGCCCTCTGCTAAACAGGGTTTTTCCCCCTCTGAAGAAAACACATATTAGCAATGACTGCTTCCCCAATTTATATCCTTACTGCCTAGATATGAACAAAGCTCGTATTAGTAAGGAAAGTGTCACACTCTTATTCATAAATTACTCTTACATGCACAACCTTCCATGTTCATGTTAAGCAAGCACACATCAAGTTATTACTTCATAATACCTTGCAACATCTTGGCCTGCAGGCACATTACACAATTATACTTCTTGACCCTGTATGCTCCTGTGTGGATGAAAGAATGCCAAGGAAGCATCTCTAAGCTATTCTGAGACATTAGAAAAACAAGCAATAAATCCACCTCAACAAAAACAAGGTTTTCTGTGTGTATTCAACACAACTGAATGTCAAAATCCTGGCATTTTCTGGAGAAGACCGGTTAAGACCAGCCGTCCCTAATCAGACCTTCTTCTATCTATGCTAGAACCGCATCCCATAGAATCTCTAGTTTCAACAGCCAAAGACCAAAATTTGGTCAAAACAGGAGAAACATAATCCGTGCAGTTCAACCTAAATACTGTTCTGTTCTTATGTTTCTTTAGGAAGTTGCAATATCAGCTTTAAGACAAAAACTTGATTTATTCTGAGACAGATAGATGGATGATAGAAAGATGATAGATGATAGCTAGCTAGCTAGCAAGATAACTAGACAGACAGACAGACAGATGATAAATAGATAATATCCACTTAAAGTTACAGATTATTACCCTATTAACTATTCAAGGCCAGCTCAACATCTATCCCACATTACCATTTTTTCAAGAGAGGGGACTGGTGATTGGGGCACTGAATCAGGCCAGTTGCTGACAATAGAGGTTTTAGTCACTCAATAGATCAATGAAAATAAGCACATGTCACAAACTTTAAAGGCAGGGAGAAGAGTAGCCTGATTCTACAGTCAATAGGTTATAAGACTCAAATGTGGAGAGCCTCTAACGACAGCTGTTATTTAACAAGCTTCTTTCCAATTTGGATTTGCCCAGTGCTCACGTATTAGTGGAACTATTTAGCAAGTAAAAAAGCATCCCTCTAACCCATGGCACGTTTAGACAAAACCAAAGTAAGCAGACAAAGAATTTCCTTTAAATAGGTGCTTTTTTCAAGAATCAAGATTTTTGAGTTTAAGGTAGACAAAACCTATGGTAACTAAAATTACAATATGCATATTTTAAAATTAAATACATTTACTCTGCTTCTAAACTCGGGTCATTGATTCTTATTTCTGTATATTCCATTAAACCAATCATGCCCTGATATATAGAATAGAATAGAATAACAGAGTTGGAAGGGACCTTGGAGGTCTTCTAGTCCAACTCCCTGCTTAGGCAGGAAA
>JANHFT010000959.1:91418-101447 GCA_032467955.1 Pseudoxenodon macrops | reverse complement strand
ATCTATCTACACACACACACACACACACACACACACACACACACACACACACACACACACAATGGGCCATGAAGCTCCAGACATTTCTCAAAAATGTTGGTTCTGACGAATGTCAAAAGCATGGGAACAGATGAACATTCCACATGAACAAATTGCTAATATTAAAATGTTTTTGATATTGTAACATACTACATATAAGAGTTAAAGTTAAAACCCAAATGGATTAAAACGTATATTTTACCTTTCCCAAAAACTGCTGACACAAGCATTTTATATAAAAATTAAAAACTGTGCAACAGCAGTTTGACTCTGCAAATGTTTGAATGCTTGCTCCTTAAAAAAACCCCAACCTTAACATAGCATCTATAATGACTCAAGCAGTTAGAATTATTTTCATATGACTCAGGTTATTGCACTATAAACAAACCTTGTTTCCCTAGCGCTTTATCTGAGGGATTAAAGTTTCTTTTCTCTTTTAGAGATCTGAAAATACAACCACTATCTGTTGTGTACTCTTACCACAATTGCAACAAGTCATGTGGACTCTCAGCTAGGCAGATATAAAGCAGCTGAGTCACCAAGCAATTTGTTCTTATACACCAGAAAAATCTAAAAAGGTGAATGGCGCCCACTTGTTATATATCAGATAGGGAATTAGGCTCCAGCACTTCACAGGATATGAGAATGGACAGAAAGTTCCAAAACCAATCATAACTGGCTTGCCTAAAGACAGCACAGTGACATAGAGTGCATCCATCAAAAGAAGAGAAGGAGCTGTAAACTCTAAAATGTTTGAAGCTTGGTTTAAGAGTTCATCTACAGTATCTGCCTCTCAGAAGAAAAGATGCCTCTCAGAACCACTGTTATTAACTGTTTCCCCAGCAAAAAGGAAAAAAAAATACTTCAAAGTATTCTCTCCTATGAGAAACAAATGAAGAGAGCATCCATATCAGAAAGACTTTATAAATAGATCCATACTGACATTTCACAATGTATTAGTTCAGACAACTGTATAATGCATACTCTAAAGGAGAAAATGTGAGGCCACAAAATTTGACTTAACCAATGTGTCTCCAGTAAAAAATGGTTCATATTCAGGCTCTGTAACAGTAGCACAAACTAAGCACACACAAGCAGGCAAAGTTCACTCATACATACACATGTATTTCTAGACAGAAGTAGATCCAGCATAGCGGATTTGCTTAGGAAGACCAAGGTTCACCTCCTGATTCAGCCATGAAGCTCACAGGATGCCCTTTAAAAAGTCACTGTCTCTTGACATAACTTATACAACAATGGGGATGTGAATACCATGGGATAAGCCCACACTTAGCACCATGCACTCCGCTCCGTGAATGCAAAAAGGGAAAAGTCCAAATGTACACATATGCACAAATACTTTTCAGGAGTCCACACCTCCATGAAGAAAGGGACTGTTCCTGGCTCACACCTGCAGTTTTACATACAATTGATTCAAGCAATTACAAATATTGCAATAGCTGGCCCTAACTAGTTCACACTCACTCCCATCCTCAGCCTATTCTCCATCAGCCTTTTTCATGCACTCTGATGTTCTTTCCTAGTGTGTTTCCCTGAAAAGAAGACATCCCCTGATAATAAGCCCAAGTGGGCTTTTGAGCCCATCCTCCAAAAATCCCCCCCTGAAACCGCCCCCCCAAATATTTAAACACATATGCAGCCATTCCCCATCATTTCCTCTGATTATGGTTAGGGAGACACAGCTAGAAATCAGGTAAGACGGCAAGAGGAGCTCCATCTTGCTCTATGCACCCCAAAATAATAAGACCTCCCCAAAAACAAGGCCAAGTGCTTATTTCGGTGTTCAAAAAATATAAGACAGGGTCTTATTTTCAGGGAAACACGGTAGCACACTGCCTACCAAACCAAATATGCATACTCTAGGGTTTAGGTTAAACCCTAAAGTCCACAGATTTTGCTTTGAGTCATATTGGCTCCTGATGATTGCCTGAACAAGTCCCTGTGGTTTTCTTTGGAAGAATTTTAAAAGTATTTTGCCATTGCCTGCTTTGCCACACATTGCCACACAGAGCAGAGTGTGTGTGACTGGCCCGGGTGCTTGCCTGCCTAAGGCAGCACTAGAACTCAGATTTCCTAGGGTTTAGCACAATACCTTAACCATTACACCTAACTGGCTATCACATAAATATGCCAAAAATTTAAGGGGGGGGGGAAAGGGGCTCTCAAATAAGCCTGAACTGATTTGGTGTCACAGAAAGCACTTTCACAGTTTGCTCATCCATACACTAACAAAAGGCTGCATTATAAACACTCCGAGGGAGAGCTGTGACAGAAAATCAGGCAAGTGTGAATCAGCCAGTTAATGTAAGCAAAATACCACGAAGTTTCCCTAGCCTTCTCAAATCTAATTAAAGTCCATGCATCCGAGCGTTAATCAACAATTGCACAGCAATCTAGCGCGTGGGTAGAAATCCTACACATGCCTTTGAGAACCAGGGTTGCAAAACCAGCAATTCACTTTGGCACGTGAGAACCAGGCCAAAAGAAGGTCGTCTCTTCCCCGTTTTCAAAGACAGGAGTAGGTAGACGGGGTGGGGTGGGGGTGTCACTTACTTTCTCTTTCTTGGTTAAAGAGACGCTCCCACCGCCGCCCTCCCCTTGTTCGCCACACTTGTTGAGCTTCTTCTGTCCGGCTCCGCCAATTCCCGGCGGGCTCCAGGTGATGGGGACGCCGCTGCCGCCCTTACCACCTTCGTTGCTTTCTATTTTGATTAGCCGGTGCTTGGGGGAAATGTACTTGACCGACGCGGAGTCGGGCGGGGTGGCAGCGCGGCGTTCGCTGTGGCTGCGGAAGAGCTGAGGCGAAGCCGAGGCCGTCGAGGGGGTGGGGGCGGAGGCGACGGCGGTGCTGCTCCCGCCGCTGCTTACTCCGCCACCGCTGCTGCTGCCTCCGCTGCCGCCGCAGCAGGACGAGGACGAGAAGGGCTTGGGACCGGCCGACTCCACCAGCAGCTCCTCCGGCGCGCAATACTCGGCTCGGCAAAGCGCTCTCAGTTTGCGCAGCGACGAGCCCGGCCCGCTGTAAGGGTCCTCGAAGTCGCGCTCTTTCTGAGCGCGGTAGGCGCGGAGCAGGTCGCTGGTGTCGTGGCGCGGGAAGCACGGCGACGTGTGGTGGTGATGGTGATGGTGGTGATGGTTGTGGTTGTGGTTGTGATGCCCTCCGCTTCCCGCTCCCGCCGTGCCGTTCCGTTTGTCCCGATAGTCCGGACGGGGCGGTTGCGGAGGGCTCTTGGTCTTGTTATTGCCCAGGCTAAAGTATTTGTTCAGCCATTTGGCCATGACGGCACCGAAGCGGCCGCCCGCCTGCCTTCCTAAGGCACGCCGCCCGCGCCCATGGAGAACCGAGGAACCGTGCGCCGCCGCTCAGGGCTGCACGCCTTGGCGTCCCTCTGGCTCGGGCGGCTGTTCCTGCAGCTCCCGTCTCTCCATGGGACACGCTTCTTCAGTCCAGCCGTCCGGTCCCGGCCCCGCCAGAAACTTTTCCCCCGGGGAGATGCCTTCGCACCCTCTAAAGCGAGGACTTGGAAAGCCCCCCCTGACCTCGCTCCGGGCTGGGCTGGGCTCGCCTCTTCTCTCGCCTCAAAGGCGCCGCTTTCCTGCCTTCCCTGAACTTTGCCGAGTTGCCCGCAGGACCTGACGCACGCAGGCTGGAGCTGCAGCGGCTCCTCCTCCGCCGCGCTACGGCTCCTCCCCGGCGCCCTTCCTTCGCGGCCCTGCCCGGACGGCCGTATCCAAGCTCCTGAAAGAGACTCCCTTCCGCGCTCGCGGCTGGCTGCCTCGCGCGTCCTCTCGCGCTGGTCTCAGCTCCTGCCTGCCCGCCCGCTCAAGGCAGCTGGGCCTACGCTGAGCACGCACCGGCGGGGAGGGGCCTGCGCACCGAGATGCCCCCGCCCTCTTCTCAAGCGGTGAGAGTGAGGAGGAGGAGGAGGGCGGGTGTCTTTTCCTCCTGGCGGGCGACCGTTGCAGTTGAAAGCGAGGAATTTCCAAATAGGACGCGACTCTGCGGTTGCGCTTGTCCCCGGGACGATAGTCCCTTAGCAAGGGTCGAGGAGGAGATGCTCCCCGCCCGAGGGCCGATCTGGGGTGCCGAAGTTGGTTTGCTTACACCTTGCGCCGTGATCTTTTCCAATCTTCGGCTGTCATTGTGCGTACGCGAAGGGCGGTCCTGCAGTTGGAGAAGCACCTGTAACAGCATCAGGGTTTATATTTTTAAAAACCCAGGGGATCAGGAACCTGCTGGAATGTGGATGCACAAGCCCAATCGCATACTAAAATGTTTGCTCCGTGTAGTTTTCGGTCACTAGCGAACAAGGCATCTGCCTAAACCACACTTTTAAGTGTTCATTCAATCCAGAACATTTTCCAGAATTGAACATGTTTGGGAATACTTTGCTAAGGTTCAACCTTTCCTCGTTTAGGATCGTAATAACGGGTGCTGTTTCATTCCTTCACATTCATTCCTCTCCTTTTCCATCACTGAGCAACTGCCACATGACTGGCTTCAGTGCTTTGCAGACAGAAATTAGCACACCTTGAAATTAGCAAGATGAGCACAAAGCCTGCTGTGAAATACAATTTGCAGAACTGGACTGCTATCTGCCATATCTTTATTACATTTGTACTCTTTATTAAGCCAGGTGTACAAAAATAACACTTTCGGGATCTTCAAATCGCTTAATTAAAGTTTGGAGGAGGAATGAAGAGAATCTAAAAAGACAAATAGATAGTAAAGGTATTAAAGTCCACATGGCCAAAATGTCATTTTTAGGTCAACTATTGCTTTAGGCCAGCCAACCTCTCATTGATCTTCCTCCAATCTGTAAAATGGGAATGCAGGTTAGTTATAGAAAAGACTGTGGTGACAAGTGGACTTTACAGGGAGGCCTTACCTCCACTGAGCCATGGTGGCACAGTGGTTAGAATGCAGTATTGCAAGCTAATTCTGCTGACTGCCAGGGGGCAGTCCTCACTGGCTCAAGGTTGACTCAGCCTTTCGGGGTCTGTAAAATGAGGACCCAGATTGTTGGGGGCAATATGCTGACTCTATAAACTGATTAGAGAGAGACTGTAAAGCACTGTGAAGCGGTATATAAGTCGTAAGTGCTATTGCTATTTTCTGTGCAAACAAAGGCTGCTCCAACCACTGAAGCAATCGCACAGCCTGAAATGCCAGGGGCCAAGGACTTCTGCCATTGCAGTGTTAAGGTCCTGCATGGAAAGGTAGAGTGCACTTTTGGAGAAAGTTTTTTTTTAATTTTCTGTACTATTTTTTTATTGCTTGTAAGCTACCTATAGCAAGTAGATGGCCATATACATTTAATGAACAAATGAATGAATTTGTATGTTGCTCTGTGTGTGTGTGTGTGAGTTCCCACATTGAATAAAATACATTGATTTGGTTTTATTATTTATTAACTTTATATGCCGCTCATCTCACTATCAAAGCAACTCTGGTTTTTGTTTCATGCAACATTTGAACGTGTGATTGATAGCTTAGCTTTTTTGTTGTTCCTAGATTTATATTGTGCCTTTCATTCTGGAGATTAAGGTGTGTAGAGCACACTTTTTTTTCCTCCACAGCAACAACCTTACGAAGTAGGTTGGTCTGAGAAAGGGGGGGGATGGGCCAAAGTCATTCATTATTAAAGCAAATTAATGATAACAAAGGGAATCTAGAGATTCTGCTAACTGCTAACTCGCAGATGCGAGCTGTAAGTGAAAGAGATAAAGAAATGTGCTTGCACCAGCATGAGATTTTAGTACTTCAGTCTTATCAAAAATTGGCAGCCATCAAAATGTTCTATAAGGAAGGAAGCTGTTGTTACGTGTTTGTTTAGCCCATGGATTTCTTTTTAAAATTAGCATGGCAGAAGAGAAATCAGCAAACAACAAAACCTGCACCTCTACCTGTTATTCATCCAGTGGTGTTTAGCAATTGTAAAAGCAGGAAGGAGCAAGAAATATGTAAATGCATAATTGACACCTGCCCACTTGTCTGTGAGAGCCTGTGTGTAGTTCCCTATACTTAACCAGAGATTGTTTATGTTCAGCAGAAAAACTGGAATGCCTCTGGTGGGCCTGGCTAATCCGCCCTCAAAATGACACTTTTAACACATAGCAGTTTACAGGGTTTCCATCAGTTATATTCCCATATCTTCATACTTCTAATAGATGCTTGTTCCTCTGTTATCCAGGTTCACGTGTACTATTTCAGCTATTGATCTCAAATGCAATATGCTTATCCAATAATACGGTTTGCTTTTTAGAGTTCGTGTTCTTTGGATTGGCTGTGCCTCTTTTCCCTCTTATCATTCCTGGGATTTCTCAGGCCTGAAAATTAATCTAGTTTTGATGGACTAAATCTATTGCCACTGAGAATATATTCTTTAATTGTCTGCCAAGGCACCATTAGGTTTTATGAAACAGAAATGAAAAGCCAGAAGGAATACAGATTGAAAATCAAAGTGAAAGCAGCACAGAGACAAAACAGTGAACAACCACACTAGCGTACAAAGCAGGTGTAGGAATAGGTGATGGCCTGGGGAAATAAAAGGTGCCAGACTGTTTTATTGGGGTGATATAAAAAGGGCTCTTGAGCCCTTCTGAAAAAGGGAACATGAATTTGAATTATGTATGCCAACTCCACAATTAACCCGCATATATCCAAAACAGAAGTTCCTCATAAACTTGATATTTATCCTGGAAAGATATATGAATTTCTTCTGAGTAGAATATGCATTGGTGTTGTCAGAATGCTGAATTTGTGATAGTCAAGATTACAGTATATTAGTTTGTATATTTGGTGAACACTTGCATCAAGAGTCATTTCCATTAAACATTGGAGTTGAGTTCTAATTACAAAGTTAAATGTAAAAAAAGTAAGCGCTGTTGGATTAGAACATGAAATTTAAATTCCACCATAACCGACTTGGAGTCTAGAAAATGATGCAGGATTATGGTCAAAACCAGTTCAGAAATATTTCATGAGTGACATTCATATATGGTTAAACTGAACCACATTGTGGCTATGTTCACCCATAATGTTAACCCACGCTATGATGTTTTTGATTTTGCTTTAATTATTAGAAGGGCTCAGTCATTATGACTAATTTAGCAATTTATCTTTAAACAGATTGAATTACATGAAGTGTTAGCCCAATCACTGACCTTCGCTGCCCCAACCAAACGTAACCAATAATATGGAGCATAAAGAGAGGTGTACATACTTCAGTCACATCACAAGATAAGACTTCTAATTGTTACAAGATGGCATTTAACTGTGGAAGGCATGCTATTTTTGACAGCCATGCTACTATGTTACTAATGATTTAGAAAGATAAAGTAATTCTTCAGACATGAATGGACATTTGAGAAAATGCCACAAAGAAGAGAGGGTCAACCTATTTTTCAAAGCACCAGAAGGCAAGGCAACAAATAGTAATATAGTAATAGTAATATGGATGGAAACTAAAGAAGGAGAGAAGCAACCTGTAATTAAGAAGAAACTTCCTAACAGTGAGAACAATTCACCAGTGGAATGGCTTGCCTTCAGAAGTAGTGGGTGCTCCCATCACTGGAGGTGTTTAAGGAAGAGACTGGACAGTCATTTGTCTGAAATGGTATAGGGTTTCCTGCTTGAGCAGAACTGGAAGACCTCCAAGGTCCCTTCCAACTCTTTTATTCTATGGTCTATATTCTTGACTAGTATCCTTTGACCCATAATAGCATGGATACTTCCCTTCATGGATTACTGCCTTGTGGTGAAGGGGCTTGCATAGCTCAATGAAGCTATGAGCTATGCTCATAGCTTCATTACAAGGCAATCAAACCGGTCAGTCCTAGAGGAGATCAACCATGACTTTAGAAGGCCAGATCCTGAAGATGAAACTCAAATACTTTGGCCACCTAATGAGAAGGAAGGACTCACTGGAGAAGAGCCTAATGCTGGGAAAGATTGAAGGCAAAAGAAGAAGGGGACAACAGAGAAGGAGGTGACTGGATGGAGTCATTGAAGCAGTAGGTGTGAGCTTAAATGGACTCCAGAGGATGGTAGAGAACAGGAAGGATGAATGTTGTCCATGGGGCTGCAATGGGTCAGATATGACCTCGCAACTAACAACAATAAGCATGGAGACTTGCTATGTTGCCAGCCTTTCCTCTCCTTTAATTTTATAAGTCATATATTTTATGTAGAGGAAATTCACTTTCAAACCCCAGCATTTCCATGTAAGGATGTGCGAGCAAGACAGCCTGAATTGTTGGGGCAAGTCAATATTAGCAATACAGAGATAGATAAAAAGCTATACTGTCAGCAGATCACCAAGATTCAGTACAGTCTCTTCTGTTTTAGAAAAATGCTGTTGAAATTACCATTTTGCAAGGCAACCCTTCTATTCCTGTCTAACAGACTGGAATAGAAACTATCAATAACAATACAGAAATTTAAAAAATAATGAAGCTCAGTAACATATTAAAAAAGAACATGCACACATACATTGACATATATAAATTCAGAAATAAAACATTTAATTATATTCATGTTTATGAATAAATTTGAATAGATAATGCTATAATTCATTGTCACAAAATTTGACTAAATTTGTCTATTTTTCAAAGTCCCTTGTTCATTGAATTTTTTGGGCCAATGTAATTTCACACATTTTTAATTCAACAACAATATACTTTAATTTTCCAGTGACTGCATTAACAAATCTAGCAATTTAGCTAACTATAAAGATTAAATCTTGTTTTTAAAAGACTGTTGGGTGATTTTCCTGTTGGTGTACTTGGTGCTCTGTGAACTTGGTTGCTTGCAGACATTTCAATATGCAACTACTAGGCAGTTTACTACCAGTTCTGTGGGTGTGGCTTGGTGGGCGTGGCAGGGGAAGGATACTGCAACAAAAGAAGACTCAACTGATCAGCTGGGACTCGGGAGGCAGCAAATAGATGGGGATGGTGCCAGTCAGAAGTGATATTTGCTGGTTCTCCAAACTACTCAAAATTTCTGCTACCAATTCTTCAGAACTGGTCAAAGCCTGCTGAATACCACCACGCTACTAGGGTATACATACTCTCCAGTACCCAGCACCCAGATAAGCAGGGATTAGCATCAGGTAAACAATCAATCAGAAAACAATACCATAATCAAGGAACTATCAAGAAGAAAACAATACCCCCACCAGCACTGATGGGGCAAGGTACCAATTACTTGGTATAAACAGGGAGCAAACTCCATACTTGCTAGCACTGATGACGTTACCTAATTGAGTAATGAGATGTCTGCAAAGAAAACAATCAAGCTCAGGCAGCACCAAGGACTGCACAGTTCAACCACGAGCCACGTATATTCTCTTCTATTGAATTTCCCAAGTTTCTTCCCAAACTTTCAATCTAACACAGTGGTTATTTGGATACTGTTATCAACTATCACAATTTCTTTACATCCTTACCAACATAATCTGAAGAATTGCCATTTGCAAACATAATACCTCCCCCAAGACCTCCCCCCAAAATAAGCCCTCCCCGAAAATATTTAACTGCATGTGCAGCCTGTCCCCACCATTTCCTCTGGTTAGGATTAGGGAGACAGCTGGAAATCAGGTAAGACTGCAAGAGGAGCCCCCGTCTTGCTCCACGCACCCCAAAATAATGAGACTTCCCCAAAAATAAGGCCAAGTGCTTATTTCAGGATTCGAAAAAATATAAGATAGGGTCTTATTTTCAGGGAAACACGATAGATAGTTCTATCAACCTGTGGCTTATTTTTATAATCAATTCATTTCAGCTTGTTGAAACAGATTTAGGCCCAATTCTCTGCCACAAAGAATCCTAATGAAATTCATCAACACAGGAGAAGGCGTGGTCAGCCGAGGCGAGTGTACGGTCTCCAGAGAGCTCCCGGAGACCGTCGGAACCTCTGCCCAACCGGGGGTCCGTAGCGGACCCTGAGCTGCCCTGGAGGGGCGG
>JANHFT010000959.1:74022-86246 GCA_032467955.1 Pseudoxenodon macrops | reverse complement strand
AACTCAGATGGCTAAGGTGGAACCTGAACACATGGTCTTCCTCATCCTAGCCTTGTGCCTTGACCAGTCTATAGAACTGGCTCTGGTTAATGATAATTTGAAAGTTTGTTAGTGGTTTTAATATTGGCTCTATGTAAAGAAACACAATCTAGTCTACAATGTTCTATGCCACCAAATATTTATCGCCATAAATCTGAGTCTGTATTTGATTGTTGTAATGAGTTTTGGCATATTAATCCGTAATAACAGGATAATTACAGATGCTAAAAAAAAAAGTTAACCTATAATAAAAAAAAGGACAACAACCTATGTCCCAAAGAGGTGGCCTGGTCTGTCTCTGAATGATTTAGTGCAGGGGATAAAAATAATTTTCCATTGGTGCTTCATAAATCTGTTATATCACTGCCACAGTAAACTAAATCATTTGACTAAAATGACGTTGCAAAATTAACTGCCTATAGAAGATGCGACATATTGCTTTTCTTCTGAATCACCATTCCTGGTTTTTCTTGTTATAGACAGGAACCATATTCCTAAATAATTTCATTGATCTACTCTTTTCAGTTAGTGTTACTTTTTACCACTTAAAAATAGCTTGTCATCCACAGCTTTGTGGATTTGTAGACGAAATAGTAAGGGACAGTACATATTCAGTCTTCTTAAAATCAACTTCCTAGTCCTGATCTCTAGGTACATTGCAACTTTCATAATACAAGCATCATAAAAGATAAAATTTGAGAAGCTATTCTTGGAATTTTTTTTGTACCATACAGAACTGCATTGCTTATAAATGAGCAAATATACCAGCCTTTGCCAACCTGATGTCATCTAGTTTTATTAGCAGCAGTTCCCAGTCTTTGTCCATGTAATCTTGGAATTATTAGACCTGTGGTTCAACAAAAGCCTGAAATAGCTAACCAAGAAAGGGGTGATTTATGCACAATTTAATATTCAATTAGCTACTTAAACAATAGGAGTACAATAGATGATAAACAAGTTAATGTGCTCTTGATTATTTGTTTGGTTTAGTTGAACGTATTAGAATCTGCAATAAGGTTTTGATCCTGAATGTGCTCATTCAATTCTACTGCAAAAAGAATTGCAGTAGAATCCCCAAAGTTAATCAAGTGAGATCTAAAGAATAAATTTATCACTCCACCACCACCACTCCCCTCAGCTAGGGTGTTAAACCGGAATATAACACTTAATCCAACCCTCTGCTCAACTGTGAAAAGTGTGAAAACATCAAAACCATTGCTCTGGCACCAAGGGGAAGACAATTCTTTTTTTGTATCCACCCATAATCTCCATTCATCTTGAGCTGAGTTTCAATTAAGTATATAGGGACCATTAAGAATGATTTGTCCTATCCCTCTGTGCAGAACAATGGCAGCCTGGCTTCGCTAACATTTACAGCTGTTTCTCTAATGCCAACAACATCACAAAGGACAAACCGACAGGTAACAATGGGAGAGATTGAAGAGAAATGTACTCCCATGGATATCCGTGGGATTAAGTCAGAGCTTGCTTAAGGTTTCCCTTGTTCACACCCAAAGAAACAGAGCTAATCTATTTTGCACTGTAAAGGTCTCACAGAGTTGACTGGGCTCCCCCCCCCCGATGAAATAAACTTTGGGGTTATTCTGTGTCTTTTAAAGCCTACTATTCAAGGGTGGGTTCTAACTTACCTCGCCGCCAGTTCGCTTCCTCCCGCGCAGTATGGGCGCACGCATGCTTCGCGTGCACATGCACAGTGCAAAAAAAAATACCAAAAAAAAAAAAGCTGAAAACAAGATGGCGAGGCATGCACAGTGCCGGAAACTCAGCTTCTGCACATGCACAGGAAAAAAAATGTGGGGAAAAATTCAACCCCACCCCAAAAAAAAATTCCCCCAAAAAGATGGTGGCATCCACGGACCAGAACCAATTCCGTGACATCACCAGTGGCTTACTACCTACTCGACAGAACCGGTCCAAACCAGTAGGAACCCAACTCTGCTATTTATTTATTTGTTTGCTTGTTTATTTATTTATTTAGCCATTAGTTGATATTTCAGAAGCTATGTCAGATATTCTTATAGTCAAGATAGGTAGATGTCATATTTAAGATTGGTTTCAGGATCGCAAGAAACTGTGGCAACATCATGGAAGGTTTCCTTGGTTGGATTCCCATCCTGAATTGTGAAAGTAATGTCCCTCATGCTCTCAGCTATACTCAGGAACTGAGTCTAGGAATCATCACCTTTTAGATTTTTCTGAAGACAGCATCATGCAGAAGCTTAGTAAAAAATTAAATATTAGTAGCATCCAGACCCAGCTGCCAATAGTTACATTCTTTGAAGTATCTGTGTCTTTTTCTCATGGCCAATTCTGAGAAATCATTGATATCCATGGAATATTTCTTAGGAGTTTCAGAAAAACAAAATAAATCATTGTAAATCTAGCCCAGAGTTGAGTTGAGTACTATGTCTAAATGGGCCTCAAAGATCTACCACGGTGGACATGTAGAGACATCAGTGTATTCTTAGTGCACATATGGGCGGTTACTGTGGTACTTTGCTTAAGATAACATAGTAGTCTTGGCACTGAAATAAACCTAGAACCATGGTTACTTAACTCCAGTCAACTCAATTTTATTTGCCATCCATCCATCAAGCCAACTGTAGCTCATCACTCATCTCCCAGTAGTTCATTGGTAATCCTCAATCTGCCTCAATTTTGGTAATTCCAATCTCTACCAAACACAGGTGGTTTGGTAGGATCCTATTGAGCTACTGCAAAAAATTGGTAGGCTAGATTAGATTCAGCAAGCTACAACTGTGCAGTATTTGGAAACTATCTGCTAGATTAGAAATGGAAGATTTGTTTATTCCATGTCTGGGAGCCATATTTAAAACTTTGGGAAAGGTAATTGCAGATGAATGGATACATTGTGCTCTCGACTTTCTTTTGTATGGCTAAACTACCTCTAGCCCCACCTTCCTTCAAGGAAGTTGTGGGTTCTGAAAGGATGGTTTGTTTTCTGTTATGCAATTCTTGCAACCTGCACTTTGTTGTGTTTCTAAGGAGCACCACCTGTCCATTGCAACCACAGGGCTTACTACTAATTCCTGCCAAAGCCAGCTTCTTCATGTTTTTCCTCAGCCAGTTGAGATGACTGTAGTTTGTTTGGGTAAGCTCTTTCAGAACTAAGATAGTGATGCTACTAACAAAAGAGGGAGGCAACTCAAACACTTTTATTTAATTGCTTATTAAATAAAATAAGCATAGCTGCCCATATCAAGAAATTGGCTCTGGGTGGCAAACAATTATGAAACAGACACAACTACAAAATAATTCAAATTTGGCAACTGAGGGAAAAAACCACGATCAATATATAGCTAGGAAACAGTGCCCTTCATACTCTTGGGACTCCAGGCCTTGGCACAAAGTCAGATCTTCAAGACCTTACAGATTTCCCTTGAATTCTGTTCTTGCATTTGCTCTTCTTTGTGGCTTAAATTGCTCCCTGAAAATCCCTGTCAGAAGACGAGCAGGTTTGAATGGCCTGTTTCCCATCAAGAAATCCAATTCAAACTTTTCACCAAAGCTGTCTCGGCATTTTGTAGCTGCTCTTTGCTTCTGGCTATCCTGAGTATTCTCTACTTGGTTTTTGCTGCTCTTCTCATCATCATTTACATGCATTTTTATGTCTAGTTGGACAGATCTAAAAATGGCTGTCAAGTGTAAATCAGCCTAATGGAACCCTTTGGCTACTATACTTGCTTACATGGTATTGGCCTCCTTACAACTAGGCTAATAATGAGTGTACTTTAAAATCCTTGTAGTGCAATAACTTAGGACTGACAACAAGACAAAAGGTTAAGAGAAACCATAAGTTCCCATGGTGCAAAGAGTGAATTGACACCCTATGGATTTCAATATATAATTCAATATATTGTTATGCACTAAGCCACGTCTCGTTTTGATTCAATGCGGTGTGAACTCAGAATGTTGGAACTTGCAAACCATGGTTTGATTTAGTTAATTCTGGTTTATTTAATCTGTATCTTTAACATAGGATGTGAAGCCACTTACTGTGTGGTGTGGATGTCATGAATTAAAGATCATCCATTTTTCCAATGTATAGTTCTTCAGAGCAACCATAAATTAATTTCTTACAACAGTCTTGGAAACACTTATGAGTTTTGGAAGTTGGCTAATTTAACAATTGATTACATGGGTACCTAGTTTTCCCTTTTCAGACACTAATGTTTCTGCTATAGGTGAAGAATTGTTGGCATTTTCAGAAATCAGCTGTGGCAAAAGACTTTTCATATTGCTCTGTCACTTAAGTCTGGTTGATTCACAACATAAGCAAACTCTATTTCTCTAGATGATCATCACATTGGGGTAGTTGGCAGCTTCACATTGGACTGACTCCATTCAAAATCACAACATTTTGTTGGACAGAATTGGTGCTATTGCTGCAATGATTCAGCCAAAATATAGAAGAAGATTCCATATAGCTGCTACATTAAATGGCATGCATGGGCTATGGTTTGCCATACAGTAGTTGTGAAGAAACTACAGGATCTCTTAGGGATCAAAATCAAATCAGTGTATTTATAGTCCCTGGTTTTCTGTCTTATTTCCATTTTTGAAATAAAAAAACTTACTTTTAAATTAATATTCAAATACATTTTTCTTTACCTATTTCCAAAATATGCATTTCCAAACGTGTCTTTCGAAACTGGCTCTCTAAGCATATTTTCTCCCTCAAAATGCCTACTTTAAAAATATTTTGTGTAAGTTTTATTACACCTGAGAATTGTATGAGTAAGTATAAAGTCAGAAGGTAAGAATCAGCTCAGTTTGTGTAAGAATTTGCAGAGACTGAATTCCTGAAACATAGATTGCTGAACTCAGTGGATTTTTTTTTCCAGATTGCCTTTGTAAATAACTGCTTACACATGTGGTCATCTCAGTTGGATGGTGTATTGGCTGGAAAACAGCTGGTTAAGATTATAAGTTACTTTTTGGAGCAGGGCAACCTTTATTACCCGAAACACTTTAGTACTGCTATGATTACCAGAGGCTTCCACAAACTGGCACTTCCCTATGTATAATGCTTCCTAAATACACACTGACTGAGAATGATGGAAATTGTACTTTCTACATCTGGAAAGCTTGTGGTCTGATAGAAAACTTGTAGCTATGCTGATTGGAGAAATAGATCAATTTTCAAAGCTGTCCCCCCCACAAATATAATGGTTGCACCAATTGAAAGTTAAAAGGTGTAGCTTGAATTTGACTGTGCTTTATTTAATTACAGAGTAATTCCTGCCCACATTTGGAATGCAGGAATCAAGCTGTGTAATTCAACAACAACTAACCCAATATAAGATTGGCTGAAGAGATGCTGTCAGCAACCACATACTATTTCTAAGAATCTTCTGTTTTAATCCTACCCAGTGGTGGGATTCAGCCAGTTCACACCACTTCGGGAGAACTGGTTGTTAACTTTCTGAGCAATTTGGTGAACTGGTTGTTGGAAGAAATCATTAGGGCAGAGAACTTGTTGTTAAATTATTTGAATCCCATCACTGATCCTATCTCTTTTCCATCTTAGATTTCCGTAGGGATGATAGAGTGGAAGATGGAAAAATTTCAAGTCATGTAAATGTTGTGAGAAAAATAGTGGGCAGCATGCAGACTGTTGTGAGTGAAGCATACTCAAAATAAGTAAAAATGGATAGATAGCTCTGTGTGTGTGCATGTATATATATAGCCATTTTCACACACACACACACACACACAGAGTAAATATACTGTAGGTTTAAGCTCTCTACAAGAATCTGACCAACTAGCTGTTAAGAGAAATGAGTGGGGCATAAGACAGGCATTCAAGGTGGGTAGGACTTAGATCTTTTGTGCATGCATAGGGATTAATGACTTACTATACGTTTGACCCCTCCCTCTGGCTCAGCCTGGTCATCTCCTACAGTATCAGGAGACAGATAAATTCCAAATGGAGAGGAGGAAGATATTCACTTCTCAGTGATGTGTAAAACAGGAAGAGATATGATAGAAAAAGAAAAGAATGAACACTGGATGAAGGTAGATGAAATGCAAAAGTGAGTGACTAGTACAAAAAAGTGAGGAGTGTGGAATACAAAAGAAGAACATGGGAGGTAGTTTGGTCACATAGAAAGAATGAACTGGGATTAAATTGCAAAGCAAATACATGAAGGAAGAATGAGCAGAAGACCAACTAAGGAAGTAATGATAGTGCAGTTTTGAAGAGGTTCTCAGAAAGAGAGACATGGGAATTTTAAAGAACAAAAGGTGTTGCATAATGTGGTGTATGGTCTACTAGAAGTAAGAATAATTTGTAACAATAGAAAAGTCTGAAGAAGTGTAATATATGATGTTTTCCTTTTTTTAATCCCCTGGCTGTAATTTATTCTTATTCTTGTGATATACTTTTAAGGATCCTTTACTTTAGAAGCTGTTCAGTCTAATCTTCTGAAAGCAACACTTTTTTGACCCTTATTCAGCTTCAAGTCTCTTGCTCAGTTAGAGCTTGGCTGCATTTCTCTTAGAGCCCACCTGAGACTTTGATATCTCAGATTTTGGCTGAAACAAATCTTTGGAGCAAGTTTTTGGTTCACTTCACCCTACTAGATAGGTTTTCTTCAACCTACAGGAGGCAAATTGATTGTGATGTATTGATGCTGGCTGGGGAATTCTGGGAGTTGAAGTCCACACATCTTAAAGTTGCCATGGTTGAGAAACACTGCCTTAATCAAACTGAAACAGAGGATTGGGATTTAGTCTTAAAAAAAATGTCAGGGGCAAAATCACCTCCCTTATTATGCGGCAATTGCAGGCTCTCCTTGGATCTTTCCTATGTGTGTCTGTAATAAATTATATTTCCTACATAGGATTTTTTTGCCCTTTCTTATATTGGTGTACTGTTAGGGAGACTACAAGACTACAAATGTACTAGTATTCTGTACAATAATTCTATCTCTGTTTGCATATAGAGATATAGAAGTCGAATCAGTAACCCATGTATTGTTATGATGCCCATCATATCACTCAGGGCATTTGGCACTCCTAAATCTATTGTCAGAAATTTTAGTTGCTTCTCCAATCAAAAAATCAAATCTTCCCTTTGTAAGACCTCACTTAGACAACCATAAAGGTTTCCCACATTTTTAGCAATAGCTATGATTTGCAGAAGCAGGTTGATACTCTTTTCTCATTATTGATTCTTCATCCTCCACCCCCCCTCTGTTTAAATTTTGTATTTGTGTTTTATTAGTCTGAGACTGAAAATAAATAATTTGCTGCAATTTACATAATGCTGCTTATTCCTCCCAAAAGGAATTGCATGATGGCTATTTATGTTATGTAAATGGGTTCCTCCAAAAGCTCCTGGAATATAATTCTTTTAAACAATGACATAACTGTTTATAAAATAGTCAGCACTTTTATCACACATCCAAAAGGTCATTAGGAAAGTGGGATCTGCTATCAGGTAATTTATGTCCATGACTCCAGGCCCATCGCCTCAGAGGTGGAATATTTCACTTCATTGGGCAAAGCAAATATCTGTCTTCTTGGGAGTTGGCTTTCACTTCCTCCAAATGGAAGAATATCACTCTCCTTGGTGTTTTTCCTGGGTTGGTTGGGTTGGTGGGAGAGTTCTTGGTACAAGAGCTAAAAACAGATTGGCTGGATCAACTAAGGGTTGTCAGGAAGTTTAGCCTGACTAGTGGTAGCCTATCATCTTTTACTAAAAAAACCTTAGAAGAAGAGCATCACAAGTGTTACCCAACTCATGACAATTTCTCCAAAATGTTTGTTACCCAGCATGGGACATAGTGATTCTTGCATAACTTCCCAATATATCTCCTTGTGGGACATATTGACTCTAGCTTGATTTCCCAAACCTTTCTTCTCAAGGTTTGAGAAAAACAAGAGTAGCCGTATTATACAGTGCATTTGGTAAAAGTCTATTTCCATTTTTGGAACTTCTTCCTTACTCTTCTTCAAAACTGAAACTGGTACAGATCTAGCTGTACATTTCCTTCCTTCCTTCCTTCCTTCCCTAATTTTCGTCATCTCACCAGATGGAGAATTGTTGAAAATCAAGAAAGTTGTGTGCATTTTGTAAACTGTATCTGATAGTCTAATAAATGTACTGATTCCATTTACGTAGGACTACCACATGTTCCATATTTCCTGGACATCCCTCCTACATTTAAGGCATTAAACTCTCATCCAGCTGCATTTGGAAATTATGGGGGAAAAAACCTCCAATATGGAAATGGAAGTTTTGGCATTGATGATTACTATTTTCTTCTTCCTCAAAGTCGTCCTAGACAACTTGGGCTTTGAGGCTGAGGAAGATGACATGATCAGGGCCACAGCAACTCTGGTGGGCCCAGCATTTGAAGAAGAGGTGCTGGGAATGAGTGGCCATGCAAGCATCCATAAAAGAAAGAGTAAATGAGCAAGAAACATCATTTCCTAGGACATTTATTTATGCTGTTGTACATATGTTGGATGCATAGCTTCAGTGCACTGGATAAGAAGGTTTACTGCTGTCGTTACTGCACAAAGGAAATTATCATCATGCAGAGTAGGGATGTGAGATGCAAATCAAGCTACTGCTGCTCCCTTTCCAAGAAAGCTAACATCCCAGGAAACACCCTGAAGGTATAATACAGTGATGATGCTTTGTGGTTGCAGGTGTTCAGATTGTTCAGATTGTTGTCCCTCAGGGGCAAATTGCATTGGTGGCAAAGTTAGGAAAACCTTAGACCCTGTGTATCATGTATCAAAGGAGGAATGAGGTGGGGGGGGGGGAGATGGGACGGGATGGGACACATCAGATTCATAAAGGAGGAGAAAGCAGAACGAGTGAAGAATTGGTAATCTAATTCTGTACAACAGGGAATGGTTTGCTTTCATAGCAGTTTGAAATTTGGGGAGAATTCCAGGGACATCATTTCTTCATAGCTTATGGTCATCTTGAATGTGGACACACACAAAAAAGACCAGCTTGCACTAACAAACAATTTTACAGAGGATGATTGTACAAGCCTCCCTGCCTGTGTGAGGCTTGAAAATCAAGTGTTTCTATTTAGTCACGCCCATCTTGAATTGAAGATCAATCAAATCAAGAGGCCAGTGGAGATCCAATTACTGCTCCACAAAACCCAGTGCAGATATAGGTGGGTTATCTTTTGGCTTTTAAATTATACATATGTGGAAGGTATTCATAAGCTTGAAGAAATTTGATGATGAATTGACAAATGCTGCTAGATAGGAGACTAGATACAAATTTTATTTATTTATCTAATTTGTATAGCTGCCCATCTCAAATACTATTCTGGATGACCACCAAAACTTAAAAATAGAATATATCTACTTACTTATATAATGTATATGGCTAGCCATCTCAAAAACATGACTCCGGGTGGCTAACAGTACGTAAAAACAGAATAAAAACAATATAACAAAAATATAAAGGACAAAAATAGCAGTGAAGAAAGAAAAATCAACCAACAACACCAATTAATGTAACTATGCAACAGTCTCTTCATGGATGAAGTTATCAATGATTTGAGATGCATTGGGATGACTTCTTGCAATGTAAATCTCCCTGTTGTAAGCAGACTTTTCTGAAATTTCTTTCTTTGACATTAAACCGTAATCCCATTAATCCAAGGATTTCTCTAAAAGGTGCATTGGTTTTGCTGCCATCACAAATCTTTCCTGGTGTAAAAGTTCCTTTATTAATCTTGTGAACCAAGTATTTTGAGCATCCATGACAAATTGTTTTGGCAGCATTTATTCCTTTACCAATATATAAATTGAGCCTGGATGAAATAAAGCACCCTCAATCCTATTTGGGATTAGCATTTCCACCCCTTTCATATGATTCTTACAGCAACAACTAGTCTGAAGTGCTGGATAAATGATTCCCATATGAAGCAGCACATTATTATATTTTGAAACTTCTGTTGCTTTCCTTCTTGGGAACTACTGTATACTTCAAACTAGTCAGCAATCATACCAGATCTGTAAGGATCTTCCTTGTTCAGTTGATTTATTTATTTTCATCAGACTTCTGGCCATCCTCTTGCATGAACAAAAGGGAGAGCTACAATTCATTGAGCCCTAGATATTCCCTGACCACATTTCTATTAAGCTAAGGCATCATTCCTGCCCCTTCACTGCACTCCTCCCAATTGTCTTCAAATATCCATAATTCAGATTGAATCCCAATTAGTGATCAACAGCAGCGGTGTCAAACTTGATTTCATTGAGGGTCACATCAGAGTTGTGTTTGACCTTGGGGAGCCTGGATGGGTGTGGCCAGGTGAGCATGGCCAGCTCGATGTCACTCATGTTGGGGGCACCTGTGGTGGCCCGAGCGCTCTGACAGTGAACATGAGCTCCCGAGCTCCATTTTCAGCTGCAATGGCCTCCTGCAACCCTCTGTCAGGTCAGCTTCATGGGCCAGATCTAAACATCCTATGGGCCAGATCTGGCCCACGGGGCTTGAGTTCAACACCCCTGATCTACACTGTCTTTCAGCATCATGCAGTCATCCTTGAGTGAAGATATGAAAGATATGAGTAAACATTGTAGGAGGTGGGTTTTTTTGTTAATGTTTTTTTTTCTCCTGGCAGATGACTGCAGAAGATACCATAGGTCACTAAAGGGTGTTGGGTTCTTTTTCAGCCCAAATTGCATTGACTTCCTGATTTTTCTTTGTTGCTTGTTCACATCTTGTGGTCGTTCACTGAGCAGCTGGTTCATAGATTTTTTCGCCCCTTATTCTATTTTAAACATATCTGAAGAATTCCTTTTTTTGTTGATCTTCTCTTTGTTTGCTAAATGATTGGGTTACATTTTCTGTTCCATTTTTGGTGGTCTGTGCCTATTTTCATTTCCTACATAATTTTTTTTTTTTTGGCTTTGTATCTTTACTCTTTGCGTGATCGTAATGCTGCTTCTAGCATTTTTGCCTCCCTGGAATTGCTCTTTTAGGCTTTTTCATTTTTTAAGAATTCCCACCTTGGCAAAGTTCAGATGCGAATATTTTAGTTCTGCGATTTGGTCTAATAAAAGATGTTTGAAGAAGTACAGAGCATTTTGTTCTCACTCTTGCTGCGCTTCCCCATGTTTTTGAATGAAGATCCCAAATTTTTCTGTAGATCTCAGTCTTGTAACCTCCATCTCTTTTATCTCTTTATACTTTCATTTTTCTTTGTTTGATCTGTACCCTGATTTTTTTTTACATGTACATAGCATTCCTATGTACATTTTAAAAAATGTACATAGGAATGCTGTGAATATGTTGGACATACACAAAGAATGTGTATTCTTTGTGTATGTCCATGATAGTTATCATTATCTGTTCATGCAATCTGACTTGTAAGTATGGGTAGTCTTCGACTAATGACCACCATTGAAACCAAAATTTATGTTACTAAGCGAGACAGTTGCTAAATGATTTTTGCTCCTTTTTCCGTCTTTTCTTGCCACACTTGTTAAATGAATCACTGGGTTGTTAAGTTAGTAACATGGTTGTTAAGTGAATCTGGCTTCCCCATCGACTTTGCTTGTCAGAAGGTCTCAAAAGGGGGTCACATGATCCCGGCACACAGTAACCACTTGCCAAGCATATGAATCTTCATCATGTAACCATGGGGATGCTGCTATGGTTGTAAGTGTGAAAAATGGTCATAAGTCACTTTTTTTTCAAGGATGTAACTTGGAACAGTCCCTAAATGAACTGTTGTAAGTCGAGGACTACCTGGATTGTATATTATGAACATTATTTCTAGCATTGCATTAAATCTTATTCTGGTAATCTGAAACCACCTCTGTTTGCCCATTTTTATCTTTAGAACTGTATTCACTCCTTTTCTTGTTGTTTAGCCATATCATATTTATGGCATCTGGCCCTCTCAATTCCTGGCAAATAGATGGGGAAGAAATGGAAGTAGTGACAGATTTTATTTTTCTGGGCTCCAAGATCACTGCAGATTGGGACTGCAGCCAAGAAATTAAAAGACGCTTGCTCCTGGGGAGAAAGGCTATGGCAAATCTAGACAGCATACTAAAAAGCAGAGACATCACCCTGCCAACAAAAGTATGTATAGTCAAGGCTATGGTTTTCCCAGTTGCAATGTATGGCTGTGAAAGTTGGACCATAA
>JANHFT010000959.1:54025-65281 GCA_032467955.1 Pseudoxenodon macrops | reverse complement strand
TTTACTTGATACCTATGCCAATAAACCGAGAGCTGACTGTCACTCGACTCGTGTCTTTACTCCTGCGCGATCTAACAAGATCATCTTGGAGAAAACTATACATGTGGTTGCTAGGAATTGACTATGGCTTGATAGCACACAATCAATTAATGCATATAAGAAATAAATTGAGTTGGGAAGAAGGCAGTTGTAAAGAAACAACAGAACTATGGTAATAGGAAGGAAAACCTGACTAGGTGGCTCAGTGGCTAAGGCACTGAACTTGTCGATCAGAAAAGTTGGCAGTTTGGTGGTTTGAATCCCTAGTATAGGTCTCCTGCATGAACAGGGGGTTGGACTAGATGACGTCCAAGGTCCCTTCCAACTCTGTTACTGTTAAAAATGTTAAGAGTGAAAGATGAGATTTACTATGTAGGCATGACCCTTACTTCAAATCCATTATCAGCCTTAGTAACTCTTTTCACTAGCTGATAAGCACTAGCCGCCTCTGCAACTATCACTGTTTTCCAAAGAGCTTCTGTTGCCATTTAAAATAAACCCAATATCACCTCTCCTGGATTTGCCTGATATTTGCCTCAGCTCTTAAGATGCCGATGGTTGTCATATCAAATCATGAAAAGGGCATAACAGTGTATGACCTAATCTTGAGAAGATGTGTGGATCTGACAAATGTAGTTGAAACATGGCCAATGGGAGGAAGAAGTGGCAGTTTTTCCCAGATGTGGCCAGCCCATCTGTTTTGCAGCACTGAGTCAAGGTGGTGAACTAGCCTTAGTCTATAAAAGAAAGGTCAGTTATGGACATGTGAGATACATGTGGCTCCAAAAACTTCCTTCTTATCACATCATTGAGAATGGGTGACGTTCAGCTTTAAGCTCCCCCCACCCACCCCTGTTTTGGACGTGTCACTGATTTTTCGGGGGAGGTAGAGAGCATTTTTGTTTTGTTTTTCTTAAATATTTTTTCACTTAATGCTATTTCCTTTTTTGAAGGGAGTTCTTGGCATGTCAGATGTGACTCTCGGCCCATCTCACCTTGCCTACTTCTGATTTAAGAGGATTTTATCTTTGTGACAAGATACCATTCCTATGCAAGCATGAGCAAGGTTTGAAAGAGCCTCAAGATGAATTGGGGATTTTGTTGATGTAAAGCAAATATTCTAAAACTCTTGTGCAAATGGACTAGAGGGGTCTTGTGGGACTCCAAAGCAGTGTTGCAGAGGTGGCTTATGAATTCATGGCAGCTGCCCATTAGTTTCCAAGCCTAGACGAATACACAGCCTATTAATCCACTATGCCCCGCAAATGTGCCAGTGTGCTTTTAATGTATAAGCCTAAATGAATGCACTCGAGTTTCACTTTAAGATCGTTAGTCCAGGGATGCACAATGCATAGTCTCTGAAGGCACCCTGAAAGTTCCCATCAAACAGTAATTTTCAATAGGATAGGAAGGAAGAAATGATTAAATACACGGCAGTGATCATATTAACTCTAATGAATTAGTGTAATGTAATTAGATTTTTTTGGGAGTGTGGCCTCCAGCAAGCCACTCAAAGCCAAATGAGACTTTAAAAAGCCTGGAACAGAGTGTGTGTTCCAGTTGTGCACAGCTCGCAGCCAGCTTGCATAACCAGTTGTACATAGGTAAATTTATCTCCCAGTCAGAACTATAGGCCTCTTCTGTTTTCTGTGAGATGTATGTACTGTTCCTTCCCTGGCTCCATTAAAATGGTATCTAAAGATCTAGAATGCTAACCTGCTTTTAAATGAATGAATGAGCGAGCAATTTTATTGTGCATTTGAAGATTTGCCTACTGCTGTTATTTGAACGATTGTGCCTTTTGTTTTAGTTTCTCTGTTTTTTTCTAAGAAACTGTTCAATGTTTTAAATTTATGAACTGCCTTAGGATGGCTTTGCCTCCAAAGGCAGAATAAGTATGATTTAATCAAAAAGAAAGTGTGAGATCAACAGGCAGAGGAAAAGTAACATTTGTGCTGAAAGGAGTAAGAAGAATCCTAATATTATTCCAAAAACGTTACATTACATTTCCTCTTTGGCTGTCATATTCTCCTCATTTTTATTTTTATTTTATAAAACTGAGCTTCAGAAATTCTACTGCTACTCATTACTTGGATTTTACTATGAAAGTCTATATCCAGTACTTAATCACAACACAGTTTGGACATCATGAGCTATTATTCTGGACTGCTTTTGGTTGTAAAGCCAAACTTTGATCTTGACAATTAAAACATCAGAATATTATCTTGATATTCAATTTCCGGAACGTACAAGGAAAACAAGCACTAACAGGGAAAAGAAGCTGGAATTTTTCAGCTATAGCAATTTGTTGAGTTGCATCAGTATGTAGGAAATGAAACCAAGTGAAAAATAACATTAAATAGTTAAAGAGAGGAATTGCATTAATAGATAAAAGGAGCTTTGAATTGGAATCAGGAAACTAGCAGAACCCTTAATGAAAGAGGTATGACGCATGGGGTGGGATTAATTATCTCAAAGGACAAGAGGTGAAAAACTTGGAAACAGGAAAGACTCAAAAATCATACCAGGCTTATGCAGGTGTTCAGTCTGTTGAAGATCTAAGATTGTGTAGGGTGAACCAGATGGAAGTAAACAGTCTAGAAAATATTTTATGATGCTAGGTAAAATTATTTTATTCTTCCTCCACTCCTTTCAGAGCTCTTGTTTTGAATAGGCAATGGACTTACCCATGAACAAGTTTTGCTCTGATTACAAAGTTTTTCAGTAAGGCACAGAAGAGTGCTTGCTTTTGTTATCTTTCTATTGAGGTTCTGTATAGGGTCTATGACAACTTACTGCAGCCAACTCGCCATGGCCAATTCACCATAGTCCACTCGCTAAGGTCAATTAACCACGGCCAACACACTACAGCCAAGTCACCATAGGACAGCTCACCATGGCCAACCTGTGTTGGGACAATTCACTGCTGGACAATTCAACAATTCAATTTAATTATTTAAAATAATTAAAACATATTTTAATTTTTGTCACTCCCATTTCATTTTGTCTCTCCTTTGGCATCCTTTCTTTAATTATTCTATTCCAATATTTCTTTGATATTAGTATAACTCTTATCCCACAGTGAATTGTCCTGCAGTGAATTGACCATGGCAAATTGTCCCGTGGCAAATTGCCTGCAACAAGGTGGCTGCAATGAGCTGACTTCAGCAAGCTGGCTGTGGCAAGTTGGCCACCGTGAGTTGGCTGCGGTAGGTTGTCCCATTCTGTTCTGTATATGTACACACTTTCAACGCTCTTTTCTCAAACCTTTTTCAAAGCTCTTTCTTTACAACTTGGAGCTTTCCATGTGTATATTTTCATCTTGCAATTAAAGATGTTCATGGATTAACCTGTTCAGATTGATTTGAATCAGTCAGGATATAAGCAGCAACAATGGTATAGGCCAAATGTTTCCAAACCCTTTATTTTGCAACCCTTTAGAGTAAGGATTGACATGTTCCTGTGGAAAGAACCATAGATACATGAGGAATGAGACCAAAACATTCCAAGGATATCCACAGTGTGTGTATATGGGGGTATATGTATATCTGTGTCAAAATTGACAAGATGGTGGTCTGTATGTCACAATGTAATCACCATCCTATTTGAACATGCATGCAATGACAACACATATACGAAAGGCACAGGGCTTCCGCTGTGAGCATCTGTCCACCATTTTGTGGGTTTTGATTATCCACCTAGGACAGTGTTGGATAGTTCTCATGTTAATCACCAAACTGCAATACCATGGTACTTTGGAGAAAGGCCATGACAATTACTGCTACCAGATCAAATATTTTCATATTATAAATGAAGACCGGGGTAATTTCCATCATGTCAGATATTTGACATAATAATAAGCAGCAAGTCACTAAAGTGGACCCAAGTACCCCAAATGCATAGCAATTGTTTGGAACTGGAGAATTTTTTTTTGTATAGTCAGTTTTACTAATTCAGGATAGATGGAAATGGCAAGCAATTAAATATCTTTTGAGGATGAATTCCTTCTCCCTTCCATCCCTCACATGTCTGGTTTTTCATTCCTTTCTTGATTACTGGTTAAAAAATTAGTATGTTCACTTTCATTACCAGTAGAAATTTAAACCAAACCAAACCAAAATTATCATTAAAAACTTCCCCTCCTTATACAATTTTAACATTTCCATTATTTTTTCTAAGTGTGCTTTTATTTCTACCCATTCTCTATTTTATTGTGTGCTAAAGATTCAGGGGCCTTGAGCAGCAAAAAGAAGAGATTTATTTTTCTTCTCCTTTCTTATGCAATTCTGCAAGCGGCTACTTAGGAAAAGAATGTTGTTGAATTCAATAGGACTTACTCTCAGTAAAGAAGTATAAGATTGCAAATAGCATAACTTGAATCTGCACCAAGTGATTACAGGTAGTCCTTGACTTATGACCACAATTGAGCCCAGAATTACTGTTGCTAAGTGAGAAAGATGTCAAGTGAATTTTGCCTCATTTTATGACCATTCTTACCACAGTTGTTAAGTGAATCACTGCAGTTGTTCGATTAGTGTCGTGGTTGTTAAGTGAATCTGGCTTCTCCATTGACCTTGCTTGTCAAAAGGTCACAGAAGGTGATCACATGACTGCAGGACACTGAAACCGTCATAAATACAGTATGAACCAGTTGTCAAACATTCGAATGTAAATCATGTGACCATGGAGGATGCTGCAATGCTCATAAGTGAGAACGATGATCACAAGTCACTTTTTTTCAATGCTCTTGTAACTTTGAACAGACACTAAACGAACTGTTTTAAGTTGAGGACTACCTGTATACTATTTTCTCAAAAACTGAAAGACTATGGATGCAAAGGAAATTGATGAAAACTTTGAATGTTTAGATTAAAGCCATTTCTAGTGGACATAATTTGGTCAAACACTATACGAGATAATTTTTTAAAAAGTTTATCCATACTTCCCATCTTACCTTGTAGGCCAGTCAATCAGGAGTGTGGGACAAGGATGACGAGAAAGGGTGCGACAATGATTTTCACATGGCTCTCTCTTTCTGTGTTTTCTCTAGCCTTAATCAGTTTTTCTGCTTTCAGAAATGACATCAGGCAAGTGATATCAGATGCACTGGCATGTAACATCTGGCTTGGCTCTGAAACTCTTACCCAGCATAGTAGAGCTTCCACATTTATTATTATTATTATTTTTTTTACAAAAAAACAATGCTCCAGGTTCAGCTAGTTTCCAGAATTGCAAGACAGTTCTAGCTGGCTGAAGGGAAGATGACACTTACCTGATTTTTAATAGAGTGGAGAGTTGGGAGAATAAGTGAAAGAAAGAGAGAACAGAATGATCAGTTCCTCTCCTGTTGTTGGGTCCTAAAATGCTTGGCAGGTCCCATTGCTTGAAGTATTTCTCAACTGGGTCTAAGCATGGATTGGGGTTAATATCGGCTGTTTGAATCAAAGCAATATTCATTTAAACAAGGGGAGTCTCAATTAATATCTGGAGGAGAAGCCAACTCATTTTCTAGGGAGGCTAAGCTTGTGTTGCAGTCTGTCATCGCCTGGAAATTAACTTGTCAAATCTGATTAATAATATTAGGGAAGAAGTCTACCATCCTGGAAGAGGATTGTTCAGCTATGAGGTCAGAAAAAAAAAGATAACTAGTCTCACTGCTTTCAGCAGAGGATGTTACTGTTTCAAAGGAGATTGCGTGGGTTATACTCCTGTTCCTTCCTTTCCTGCTGAGGCTTGGTACTGGTGAGAACATGGCACTTTTCTTACTCAACAATGGATAGTTTTATGGGTGTGTTCAAGACTGACATTAGTCTTGTTAATGCTGCTGCTTTTAGAATGCAATAGGAAACTGCTTACTGCTTTGAGGTTTCTTTTTTTAAGCACAGCAGAGCCATCCAAGGATCTAATCTGGGTCGGTCACTAGGACCAGAGGTTTTGTCTTCTGACATGTACTGGAGCCCATCTTCAGGGAACCTCTCTTTTAGAAGTTAGGCTAGAGAGAGGTTCCCTGAAGATGGCCTCCAGCACACGTCTGAAAGCTTGGAAGTCAAAACAGGCTTGTACCAGTGACTGACCCAGATTGGATCCTGCAACATTGTCCCAGGACACATATATCCGCCTTCATTTGAGAGACATCCAAGTTGAAAAAGAGATTTCACTCCATAGTATCAACTTGTGGGCAAAGAAACCCTGAGACATGAAGATACCATCCAATTGTGAGTGTGAATGCACCTCCAAAAAATAAATCTCAAGTTAAAAACTCTCCAGTTTTCAAACCAAATATTTAAGAAATTGAACACAAATATACTTGATGTGCAACATGTCTCACTGCAGTTGCATGAATGGATATAAAAGTCAAAAAGCAGACTGGATGGGGAATGATATCAAGAGCAAAATCATGTCAGAGATCAAATGTATTGGAGAAGGACTGGAGCATCTCACCTTGCCAAGAAAATGAAGGCAAATCCTTATCAATGATGTGTAATGTTTTCTAGAGACACGTAGCCATTTTTGGGTCAATATAGCTCATTCTTGTTAGAAATGTTTTCCTAACATTCCATTGGAATATGCCTTCCTGTGACTTCAATCTGTTATTCTATTATCTGCAGTTTTGAATGGGTGAGAAAACATGTCTTGACAGCTATCTGTATAATATTCCTTTAGGTATTTTAAGATACTATCATATTCCCCTTCAGTCATCTTCTGTTATCCCTATGAGGTATACCAGATCAGCAAACTGACTCCACAGGAAGATTAAAGCTGTAATTTATTGAGATAAGATACAGTAACACAATCTGATTGTGCTTTCCTTTTATATCTATATTTTCTTATATGCCAAAGAATTAAGGAGGCATTTGCCTGAGTTGCTTCCAAATACTATCTTGCTTCCCAGGATTTAAGGAACGCTTCAGCCCTTTTTTGCTTATTTAATAGCTGTTGCTTATTTCCCATGGGATTATCTCTGTCTTCTTTTTCAACCTACAGTGTGGCTCATGGTGGGAGAGGGTAAGATGACAGTATCATTGTGGGCGTGGGACTTGGATTATGATGTTGTATCTGAAATCTCTTCTGTTTTGGCCCCACTCCCTGGCCACAGATGCTACTGCTTCCTTATTCAAAGAGAGGACTATATTTACTTTCTTCCAGGCATTTTGGTATTGACTATTTTTACAGGATTTCTTATAATTAATATAGAATGCTTTGGTAACAATTTCAGCCAGTTCCTTCAGCACACGAGGACTTACCATTCTTCCAGTCCAAGAAATAAACAGATATTCCATATTAAAATCAAATTTCAGTCCTGCGCCTTAATCTTTCTGCTATCAAGAGCCATGGTGGCACAGTGGTTAGAGTGCAGTACTGCAGGCTACTTCTGCTGATTGCTGGCTGCCTGAAATTTGGCAGATCAAATCTCACCAGGCTCAAGGTTGACTCTAGCCTTCATAGGTCGCTAAAATGAGGACCCAGATTGTTGGAGGAAATATGATTCTATAAACTGCTTAAAGAGGGCTGTAAAAGCACTGTGAAGTGATATATAAGTCTAAGTACTATTGCTATCAATGTCTCGCAGGAAAGCAAACATTTTATTGAAGAAGACAAAACTAAGAATTAATTTGCTCCCTCTGCCTTTTATTTGTAACCTATTAGCATTTTGCCACCTGCATTGATTAGCTGATGTTTTTCCCATTTCCCTTTTATTTAGCGCACATATAAGAAGCACTTTACATTTTATTAATACCCTTTGCTAAACTCAGCTTATTCAATTCTACAATTTTGAACTATTCAACTCTACTCTTCCAGTAACCTGGCCTTCTTTTCATTTCCTGTATGTGTGTTTTTTGTTTTCCAAATCTTCCCTATAGATAAAGATGATACAGATATAGATAGATAATTTTAATTCCTGTTTCTTTATGACTTCTCACCCATCTTTAGTTCGTTTTCCCACTGACTTCTCTGACCATGAAAATCTGCTCATCGTTGGTGAAAGCTTACAAACATCTGGTGGTGTTTTCCGACCCCCCAAATCAGATTCTACATTTGATTATGGTCAGGGTTAGTATCCTTTCAGATCCAGAACTTCAACATTGTAGTTTCACCTTTTCCCAATATTCCTAGTACTGGTGTGGTTTGCCCAATGAAGTATTCCCTCTCCAGTGGTCCTACAGGATTCTTTGGGTGCCACATAACTGATTCTTAGATTATATGATAGCCTGCAAAGTATTTTAGGCAGTGATATTAGTCTGCATAGAGAAACCACAGATGGAAATCTTACCAAATAGATGCATGAATAATTTAAATTGGCTTACAACATCTTCCTACGTTGCAAACTAATGCTACCTGGATCTTACCTGATCCCTTTTGCTTTGATCATTGTAAATATTGGTAACAATAAAATACTAATTTTCCCCTCTCCCCCCCATCCAAGAAAATAAATAGAAACAACTTGCTCACATTTCTGTTATAGGAATTGGGTATGTCTAGTCTAATGAAAAGAAGGACTACAAGAGACATGATAGCACTATTTCAACATTTGACCAAGGAGAGAAGCAACCTGGAACTAAAGATAAAATTCTTAATGGTAAGAGCAATCAACTAATGGAACAGCTTGTCTTCAGAAGTTGTGAGTGCTCCATCACTGGAAGCTTTCAAAAAGAGACTGGATAACCATTTATCTGAAATGGTATAAAGTCTCTTGCTTGAGCAGGGGTTTGGATTAGAAGATCTCCAAGATGCCTTCTAACTCCATTATTCTATGTTCTATTTCTTTTTGTTCCTGTGTTTAGCATTTTGGCAAGTCTCCATTGCTCTCCAAATTCCTAGTATTGGTCTACCAGCAATTCTGCATTTGGGTGCCTTTACCTAATTCTTTGGGTTTGAAGGGACCCCCAGGAGCTGGTAGTCAGAGTAAGACATGAGCCCCCTGCAATGGGAGCACAGATCATCCCTGCAAGCACAAGGCTTTGAAGTTATAAACCTCCATATTTTTGGGCAAAAAAATTCACTACCTGTAAAGGATTTTTGTCAGCTGCACATGTTGCACAATGTCACTACCTTTGGGTTATAATGTCAAGGGATCAATGGGAACAGCACTAGCAATAGCACTTAAACTTATTACCCATTCATAAGGGATGCGGTGGTTCAGTGGCTAAGCTGCTGAGCTTGTTGATCAGAAAGGTCAGCAGTTCAGCAGTTTGAATCCCTATTACTGCGTAATGGAGTGAGCTCCCATTACTTGTGCCAGCTTCTGCCAACCTATCAGTTCAAAAGCATGTAAAAATGCAAGTAGAAAAATAGGAACTACCTTTGGTGGGAATGTAACAGCGTTCCTTGGTCCTTCGGCATTTAGTCATGCCAACCACATGACCACCAAGATGTCTTCGGACAGCTCTGGCTCTTTGGCTTTGAAATGGAGATGAGCACCTCCCCTTAGAGTCGGGAATGACTAGCACATATGTGTGAGGGGAACCTTTACCTTTTAGTACTTTATAGCCCTCTCTAAGAGTCAGCCTATTGCCCCAACAATCTGGGTCCTCATTTTTACAGTCCTTGGAAGGATGAAAGGCTGAGTCAACCTTGAACCGGTGAGAATCGAACTGCTGGCAATCGGCAGAATTAGCCTGCAATACTGCATTCTAACCACTATGCCACCACTCCTCCTAACTCATCTAACTTCGTTAGCAGGTTTGCACCTTCAGCTGGAAGATCACTCTGCTTCACAGTGTCTCCTATGGCTTATGCACAGTGGCTTCTTTGATGAGGAAAAGGACAATGAGTGAAGCCTGTCTTTGTTAACCTGGATACAGATCCCTGTGGTCCTTTCCTGTGCATCCAGCAAAGATTCAGCCCCTTCCTTTTTCCTTTTCTGTGAAACTATTTGAAAGGATTGTACCTGGGAGGCATTAATATATTTCTCATCTGCAAAGAGAAGGGGCTCAATAAATTATCTGAGAAGATTCGAAAGTTTGAAGCGAGACACAGATTGCACTTTCTATCAATAAAGACTCCAAGCTATTATGCATGCACCGTTCTTTGGAGACAACAATTTGATTTTCTTGGTGGCTTGTCTTTTGCTTTAGCCCTTGGAAATCTAAACGCTGATACACAAAGGGAAGATAAAGCGTGAAGTTACTCAGGTGGAAAGGCTAGTGCTGAATGAGCCATTTTCAAATTAAGTTTCTCCCAGAAAAGGAACAATGTGGAGCCCACAGCTCATCAATACAAATGCTTGCATAGAGTTTTAGGTTGTTTGTCCTCTTCAGTGATGAACGGGGCTGAGATGTTACTTTCCATGTTGAAAGGTGAATATTTACATGATCATTTGCATTGAAAAATTAATTCCCTTTACAAAACATGCTGATTAAGCCATAAGCCCAGATGCTACGCTTGCCTTCAGCAGAGCTGAGATTTTTCCTGGATTGTGCCATCTCAGACTTCAAGTTGGAGATTGCAAACTTCTTTATAAGGAAGGGGAAGAAGGAACCTTTTATGTAACCTTTTAATACTTTTTATTAGAAGACATGAAGAAACCAAATTTAGTATAAATTACAAATATATAACTGTCTTCTTCCCAGCAAGCATTGTCTATTTGTTTACCAAGACTAATAATAAAAAATACACTGAATACCACAGAAGATTAAAAAATAAATTAAGGGATGAACATTGAAGACATGAAGACACCAAATCTAGTATAAATTACAAATATATAACTCTCTCCTTCCCAGCATTGTCTATTTGTTTACCAAGACTAATAATAAAAAAATGCATTGAATACCATAGATTAAAAAATAAATTAAGGGATGAGCAATGGAAAGACAACCTTAAAAAAGAAAGTGCCCAATGACTTCTATACATCCTAGCTATGGATAAAAGTTAGCAAAATTGGCTTGTTACTGGAAAAGCATAAATAGAGTATTTTGCATGGTGAGGACCTCGGATAAAGCAGGGTCCAGTTGCATTAAGACAGGGGTGTCAAACTCGCAGCCCATGGGCCGGGTGCATCATATGCTGTCCACGTCCACCCCCCCATTTTAGCAAAGGGGAAAACAGTCAGGATACGTCACGTGACAACATGACGCTGCAAGTTTGACATCCCTGCTCTAAGGAGGGGGTTCGTAACTTGGGCGTCCTCCTGGATTCACGACTGTCTTTAGAAAATCACATGACGGCCGTGGCCAGGGGAGCTTTTTATCAGGTTCGCCTGATACGCCAGTTGCGTCC
>JANHFT010000956.1:0-12226 GCA_032467955.1 Pseudoxenodon macrops | reverse complement strand
GCTCTCAGTGTACATAAAAATACAAGATACATTTGTCAAGAATGATAAGGTGCAACACATAATGATAGTCATAGGGTTTATAGATGTTTTATTTTCTTCCATATTAACTTTCTTGTCCTGTCTTCAACAATCTGTCTTCAATTTCATATTTGCATAAACATTTCTATAATTCAAGTCTATTCACTTCACCATAGGCTTTACTGAGACATTTATTTTCTCACATTGATACACTTTTCAGTGAACTTCTGAATAGCAAAATCTGATATAAATCCCCTCTGTCTCACATATGCTTTCTAAACTTGGCTCACTGTTACCTCTCTTCAATCAAAATTCCCAGGCACTTTTAATACATAATTTGTATTTATTTGTTTTAGTTTTGCTTACAACTCTTCCAATTACATCATATCTAGTTACACCTTCTACACCTGTGCCATTTTTCAAGTTCCTCATACCATTTATGATTTCATTTTCATTTTTTTCCTGACAATAATATTTATAGCACAATTCTGTCCTTCAATATACAAATCTCTAAAATATTTCTTCCAGTATTTCCTCACTTCAATTTCATCCCAAATGATTTAATAGTTTTTATTTTAAAATTCATCATTTCTGCTGAAGATATCTGTTTAGCCTTCTGTACCCGCTTCCAAAACATTTTTATTTCTGTCAAAATTGCATTACAACTGAATATCTTCTTTTTATAAATCCCAAGCATTCCTTGGTCTCTTTGATTACATTTTTTGCAAGTATATTTTGATTAAAAGAATCAGAGAGACATTTTGGAAAATTGACTTACTTCAATAGGTAAAAAAAAGTTGTTTTGCTAGGTGGCATGAATGGATTGGTAGGAGTGAGATGTGAGATTACAGGAAAATGATTGAGCTATGTGAAGATCCAAGAATGAATGAGAATAGCAATAGTGTATATCTACTTAGAGAGGGAAGTTTGTTCTGATTACATAAGGCTATTTATATTAAATATAACAAGGGAATAAATGTAAATCTAAATTAATTATTGATTTTATTATTTGATCAAAAACTGAGAATATTAGAGCAAGATACAAGGCTAATGAGATATTCTCATGGTGATGTTGATAATATTGATGTTCTCATAACAACGTAACAGATGTTGTTAAGACATTTTTTTTAGTGTTAAGAGTGGATCTTTGGAAAAATAAATGTGGAAGGAAGAGAAAAAATTAGAGTGAAAATATGAACAGTGGAAAGAAAAGCATGAGTTTTCTATGAAGAAGTGTTAGAAGATAGAAGAATCTGATAACAAATGAAGGGAAAATGGATATAAAGAAAGAGGGTGCAAACGTTGCCTGGGATAGAATGAAAAATATAATGCTATAGAAGTATGTGGAGTTAAATAGGAAGTATGAAGAAGGAGACTTGATGAAATGAAGTAATGAAAACTGTGAATGAGGGGAAAATGCAAATAAGATCAGGATTACTAAAAAAAAAAGAGAGGATGAGAGGATTCCTACCTTGATGTGCACTCACAACTTAGATGACATCAATTCACGCTTTCCAAATTGTAGTCTTTATCTTCATAATTAAACTTACAGCTCAAATCCTATATTCATCAATTCTACTGCAAAAGATTCAATTACTTTCACATCTATTATACCTTTTTTCTTTGTTAGTTTGGAGACAAAACTTTTTACTTGCTTATTTGCTCTTTATCAGGCACTCTTCTTAGTTTGCTTGCATTCTTCCACATATTATTTATGGGCACATGAGTATTATCTTTCATCTATATCAGGGGTGTCAAACTCACGTCATCAAGGTGGCATCACGTGACATATTGGGACTTTTTTCCTCTTCGTTAAACTCGCCGTGGGTGTGGTCAACACATGATGCATCCAGCCCATGGGCCACAAGTTTGACAGCCCTGATCTACATTAACCATCATAACTTTGGTCAATTGATACATTTATGTTATCCTTTTTGGTAAAACAAAGAAGATACAGAATATGTTTTGTCCCAATAATAGTCCTTACTGTTCTGAGTTGTACCCTCTAACTGTAAGGCCATTATTACTTGACTTTGGCACATTTTAGCCAATAAATAATAACCATATAAATATCACAAGGGCAACCAAAAGCCAATTTTAGCCAATACATCCTTATGTTATTCTATGCACGATAAAATATTTAATCTAGATTTTACCTTGCTTGCCAACTCACTGCTGCCTCTATACGGAGAAGAATGAGGTATATTACTCAGAATGCAAACTGACTACTGCCAAATATTATTAAAAGGACATGAATAATGTGTGGGTATATGTGTCTGTAATTGTCTGATTGGCCAAATTAACTTGCAGCTGCATTTTGTATAATACATCTTTGCCCTAAAGGGCAGCATATACAAAACAGCCTTTGAAAGTTTATTGTGCACTTTGCTATTCGTTTATAGAGAAATTAATTTAATTCCCTTCTTTCTCAATTCCGCCTCCCCTAAATTTTCCCTTTAAAATGTGGGATAGGGAGGAAGAGATGAAAACCTAATTCCTTCTCCCCCTTGCCATATCTTTAAGACTCTAAAATTCAATAGGGATTTGGATATCAAGAGACAAACTATTTTATAGAAGGGGTTTATCAGTAAACACTTAACTATGTGGATCACAGATCCTTGGCCATGCATGAAGGGCTTTAAAAGCGTGGACTTCTTTTATTTCAACTTGTACTGCAAAAGTTTTGTAGGATACCAGATTAAGGATTTACTCTTGCTATTGTTGCTGTTGTTGTTGTAGAAGTTAATTATTTCAGAGTGTAGGACATCCTTCCCTTACCTGGAAATTGGGTTGCAACAAGTATACTAGATATATACTCAACACATCTGCAAGGTCACAAAAGGCCAGACTATTTGATATTTGCAGGTCTCCCAATGGGAACAAGAATATACATTTGTTCCCATTTCCATGAGAGTTGGCCCCTTGCCAAACAATTATTTTTCTCCCAGCCAAAATGGTCCCATCCAGTGTTGAATATGAGCTAGAATCATATATAAACATTAGTTCCTGAATTGTGAAAGGCATGTTGTTAATTATATGTCATTAAAAAAGAAAAAAATATAAACACAATTAATATAGACTTAAGGATATCATCTAGGATGGAAGGTGCAGCTGACCTGTTTTCCAGGAACATATGGCTGTTCCTCTGAGCCACCACTTTCTATATCTATTATAAGCATTCAAAAAGGGCAACAAATATTTGTGAAATCACTGCTTGCTTGCATTTAAGTTCAACTAAATAATAAAGAAAGTAGAATCTAATTAAAGGAATGTAGTCTGTTAACACTAAAGCACAAGTATTTGAACTATTGAAGAGAAAAGGCTTTAAAAATTCAGTATCTCTCAGAATAGCAAAATCTCCAAAATATTGTGACTTGCCATGTGGAAAAAAAGACACTGTGATTAATCATAAAAGTTGAGCCTAAGTACAGGCAAGATCATCATCTTTTATATGTTCTAGAAACAACCTCACAGGAATTGCATTGCTGCTGCAATTTCTAGAATTTCCAGCCAGTGTGACTGATGCTGGGAATTGTGGGACTTGTAGTCCCAACGCAACTGGATCATGCAAGGTTGGGGACAGTTGTTTTAAAAGGAGGAAACAGCATATAGTACCTTCCCTGGAGGTAACACAGATTTACTATTGTGTAATTGCAATAGAGACTGTAATGTGTGTCCAGTTGCCCAGAGGAAAAGGAAAACCATTGACAACTTGCTGCTGCTTCTTTTTTTGAACTGCAACACAGTGGCTTAATTGATTTTCTCTTTGTTCTGTGCCAGAGACAGCTGAATGTCAAAGGTCTTTCTTTTGTGAAGTACTAGAAAACCTGTTGTCAGACAACCTCTTCCCATTTAATAATTCATCGCATTTTTAGCCGACGTACACTAAATCCAGACTATGTTGAAATGACAGTGTTGAACAAGACTAAGGAGAATAAATAATCTAGCACACTTATTGGGCATTAAACTTATATGAACCTTGTTCTCTGCCACAACCTTTTCCTTAAAAAAAGAAAATCACCAAAGGCTATAGTTTCAAAGGCAAGATGGAAACATTGAATGAATGAGAACACAGAATGGCCTTTTCCAAGTGGCAGACAAATTATTTATATTATTTCTTCTATAGTCATGGAATCAAACTAAATGAACAATGGTTAAGCACGTCAGGGTTTCATCAATTTTGTACAAGCCTTCACAAATATCCTGGTGGGGGTAATTGCTTGCAAATACATTTAAACTAATGATATGTTATATCCTTCCTTGATATAAAACTATTAAAAGCTATCTTATTGCATCTGACAATGCCATGCAGCTGGGTCAACTCCTAATGACATATTTCAGCATTTGTAAATTAAGATACACACTGTGGGAAGCAAATATTTTGTAAAAACAAAAACTACATACTATACAAGCTGAACCGTTTAGCTAATGTTTCTATGCAGAGCATATAAGGAATGAACATATATGGAAAATTGAAAGGAAGTGATAAGGATTCACTGATTAGTTTATGAGCCTGGAATATAAGAGGTATAGATTTTATACTACCTTCCACTGATTTAAAATAAAACAATTGCTTTGGTAGATTGTCTCAAAGATCAATCCAAATCTGGAGAACATAAATAGAGAGTAATGGAGAGTATTAATTCTTACACAGAGAAAGGGCAGCTTAAACCAACTAGATTAAAGATAGTAGAAAAATCAGGTCATTTGTAAAATGTAGTTATAGAGATGGCCTCATACCTGGAAAGAAATTTATCGATTTTTAAATTTTTCTTTTTGTGCAGTGTGAACGAACATTTTTTTTCAAATCTGTTCAGTGGCATTTTTAATTTTATTCATTTATGTCCTCTCATTTCTGAATTACAAATAGTAATATTTTTCTGTTATGTTTTCTAAACTATTGTTTCTTTTGGTTTCTCATTACTAGTGCTGTCATTCATTTAGGGAACACAATGGCTTTTCTTAGTAACTTGAAATACTCAGTACAGTATGTATTCTTAATAAGCTCTCTCCCAGTATTATTCAAATAACATAATCTTTAACAAATTGTGCAGGCCATTATATATGAAAAAAGATGGAGTACTCGCATGTTAGAAGCACTTATAGGAGCATCTAGTGGTACAGGTAGTAGATAATTTCATCATCTCCAAATGCCAACATACATTCCCTGATATTTCTAAAGGGGAGGATTTTTTCACACTTCGGTTTGTTCTTCATGCCCCAAACCTTGAGCTATACACAAAGGAATGTTCAACTTGCCACTGGCAAAACATGACTTCTTTTAAATGCTTTGTAATGATAGAGAATGTTTCTTATGTGCCTTGAAAACCTTCTCATGTTTCTCTGAGCAAGGACTTCACCTTAAAATTCTATTTTAGGTAATGCTTGCTGGCAAAGAAGGATGTGTAAAATATTATTTTTATGTAAACTTTAAAAAATATTCATAGGTATCCTTCCTGAGCAAAATCCTCTAAAGCTAACTTCAAAATGTTTATCAATATAATTTCAATTTCAAATTAAATGAAAAGACTTGGATCAGTAGAAATGGGAATACTGTTTGTATTTTTATATGCTATGAGTTCTAAGATTTGGATTTGTTTTGAAGAAGAGATGAAACTACAATTATCATTTATTTATTGAATTTTTATCCTGCCTTTTTTAATTTATCAGTAATACAAGGTGGCAAGCATGCCTATGACTCCTGGTCTCTATCCCTAGCAACATTGAGCATGTATGTGTATATAATGAACAAAATGGTGCAAACAATCTTGAGATTTCAAAATTATATCAAGTGTCTTGTTGTATGTGTTTGTTTTACCTATTCCTGCATGATAACATTTAATTCACAAAAGAACATCTTTATGAAATGAACAATGTTTGGATTGCTTTATTATTGCTTATTTGTATAATAAGGAATCTAAAATTCACATATGATTTCATGGAAATAATGTTTGGCTTTTTCATTATCATGGTTCATTGCACAGTCAGCCAGAGGTTCAGACTTGCTTTGGCGTTTTTGTCTACCTATCGAGTCCTTTCCTGGGATAGGCAAATCTGGATATCCTCACAAGATGGAAGTTGTTCCACCTTTTTTAAAGCCACCTTTTGCAACTGACTGTCGTGAATTTGTCAATGTTGATGGTGTTCAAGTGGTACTCTAGTTGTTTTGGGACTGCACTAGGGGTTCTAACTTACCTCGCTGCTGATTCGCTGCCTCCCGCGCCACGTGGCCACGTCACATGGCTGCACCCGCGTTTCGCACATGCATGCATGAGCAGTACAAAAAAGTTCCCCAAAAAATTTAAAAGGCCGAAAACAAGACGGCGATGCATGCGCAGTGCCAGAAACTTGGCAGAAGAAAAAAACCCAGAATATTTTTTTTTAATTACAAAAAAAAGATGACGGCCTCCACAGATCAGAACCGGTTCCGTGAAATCACCAGCGGCTTACTACCTACTCTATAGAACTGGTCCAAACTAGTAGGAACCCACCTCTGGACTGCACCCATGGTCCATATTACTATTGGTGCTACTTTTGCTTGCTTTTGCCATAGTCATTCTTTTTCTATTTGTAGATCTTTATATTTTGTTATCTTCTCCAGTTTTTTCTCCTCTCTTCTACTGTCTCAAGGTACTGTCACGTCAACTATCCAGACTTTTTTTTTGTCTTTCTTGTCAACAATTGTTATGTTTTTACAGTTATAACAAGCATCTTGTATATGTTTATTTTACCTATTTGTACATGATAAAATGCAGTACACCAAAGAACATCTTTATGAAATGAACATGTTAGGATTGCTACATTATTATTGCTAATTTGTACACTCATAAGGAATCTATAATTCACATATGATTTCAAAGAAATAATGTTTGGCTTTGTTGTTGTTGTTGTTGTTGTTTTACAAAGTGGCCAAGTGTGTGCTTAACAGACCAATGCACTCACTGAAATACAGCTATCTATTGTTCTTCACATTTCCTGAACATATCAATGAAATTGTTAATTCAAGTGTATTTGAAAGGTGATAATTTCTGAGAGGCTATCATGAGAAAATTCACTGCAGTATATATATGGTATATTATGAAAATGTTATATGTTTTTTAAAAAAATCAGAGAAGACAAATTAAAATGATTATAATATTTGTCTGGATAATTTTTTAAAATGTGGAGAAATGGGTTAGCATATAAAGAAAAATGCAAAGGAAATATTCAGAGCCACTCATTTTCAGTTGAATGGGCTGGAATCTGTGTCAGTTGGCAATGGCTAGGATGACATCTGAAATCTGATTTTCTTTTTTTCTTTTAAAGCATTCTTCCACTTTGAAAAGAACAGTAGGTAATACAGAACTTCAAAGTCCAAGTAGTAAGTGGAATGGGGAAATTTTAATAGGTTCTATAAGCAATATCATTGACAGTCTTCCCACACTCAAATGTTGTGATTTATGCAAGCAATCCTGTTGATGGCTTCTTTTGCAGACATGGTTGCTAATGAGTTTATGAGTTTCCTTTTCTTTTTTTTGTCTTCCAAGAGAAACTTACCCTTTATGAAGGAAGTGCCAAATCCCATCAGAGTTCATTGGAGCAAAGGGTTCAATGATGACCTTGTGAAGGTCTTTCAGGAGGAAAAGCCTTGTCGTGCCTTTTCCCAATCTCATTATGACCTGGTTTGAAAGTGTGAAAAAGAAAGTCTGTGATACTGTTCTCATTTTGGTGCCATACAGTCTCTTAATTGCACTTTTAAACAGAGTGTAATTTTTGTAATTAACATAGTGGTTGCAAAGGGCAGAGGTAGCTTGCTCTATGCTAATTGCAATCCCAAGTTGTGATTGTGGAAATCCAAGGCTTTCTGTTACTGGGCCAGGATGTCATCTGTATGAAAGGTTTCGAAGCTTTTTTTTTCTATGGGTTTTCCAGTTCATTAGTGTTTGGTAGCATGTATGGGTGTATATAACAGATTTCTGTGTGAAGATTTTTTTTTTAACCAGATAACTGGGGGGAGAAATTTTACAAAGGGCTATCATTAGCTCTCTCTTCACATTATTGCCAACAGAAGGACTGTGGCATATTGGACATATTGCTTCCCTGCAAGTCAATGCTTTGGAGCCAAGAAAATATGCGCTTTGTAAAAAAAAAAAAGCATATAGTCTATGATGAAGGGATTTCACAATAACCTTCAAAAAAGAAGAAAAGCGATAATGGAGAGGGGATATTGGGACTCCAAATGGTCACATCTGAAAGCCATATTTCAGTCTTTCTTTAAGGGGGTTCAAAGCAGCATCCATTGTTTTTTTCCAGTCTTATATTTACATGGATATAGAGGTTGCAAGAAGAGATGGAAACTGTTTCAACATCTTCCAGTAAACTTCATAACTGAGTGGAGTTTTAATTAAGTTACATTTATATTTTTAAATTGTAAATTTCGCCTAAAAGCATATAAGGAAAGGTGAATATCCTGCAACAACGAATGCAAATGCCATATCAAAACAGAGAGAATAAAGAATATAAAGCAGCAACAAAAATATAAACTCTTAAAGCATGTAACTTAAAACGGCAGCAGGAGAAAGAAATCAGTGTCCAGGTTCATAAATTTACCACTCTGTGCCATTTCTATCCCTATCATCAAATTCAGTTTGAAAAGGACCTACCAATGTCCTCTTCTGTGATGCTAACAATGCTCAAAGAAGCACTGCCCACTTCCACAGCAAGCCCTTTATATGCACAACAATGGAAATATTTGATATCACTTACTATGAAGTTGATGGAGTTGGTTGAGATGGCAAAATTGATGGCTTTGATTAAAAGAAAGACATTGATTAATTTTAATGCTGATTGGAAACTCCTTTTGGACTTTTCCCGTGAAGCTATCTTAAAAAAGAAGAAAGAAACCCACTGATGAATTGTTTCTGGTCTGAAAGAACTCCCTCACTCCTCATGAAAGGAAAATAAAGGAAATTGCTTGACAACATTCTCACTTGCACATTAATGTTTTTATTTTATGTTAAGACATATCTTTTAAAACAACACATTCGAGGAGGCAGAGACCCAACAAACAATCTTTTCCCTAAGAGGTAGAACATGGAACACAGAACATTGTCCAGCTAGGATGTCTGGAGCCAAGGAACCAGGAGGAACTACGAGCAAACAGTCTTGCAAGAGGAGAGATATCCTGGTCAAAGGCTCCACAATGCTGCAGCTATTTTTTTTGTGGTTTCAAATGTAGCACAGCTAAGGCAGAATTTTTTTTTTCTGAGTTCTCAAGCACTAATAACATTGTGGGAACATAGAGGCTTCTAGCTGATTCCAACTAGACAAAGAATCTTCATATACAAGGAGCTATTTTCTGTAGCAAGATGGAACGACTATGAAGTAAAAAATTCACATTTATTTAATCTAAAATCAGTTAGAACTTCAATCACAGAGATGGAGTTGCTATCTTGAAATTTTTGACCTCGCCTCTCTGGGGATATCTGGGAATGGTGTATTCTTTAATCATTTGATGTTCCTCCTGTTAAAGTATGGGTTCACTCAAAATGCTAAAGCATGGTTAATTCCTATCTCAATTTCACATGCCTTGCCAAAATTAGTAGCCATCTTGTGGCTTCATTTCGTGACCAACTTCACGTAACATGCTGTGTTCCCAGAACCCATTGAACCACAAACAAATTGACTGCATTTTAATCTGGTCTCTTGTGCTGTGTGAACCAAGCCAAATGCTAATACTGTAGACCTTTCATTGGGGTAGTTTAAGGAAATGTTAGATCAGTGTTTCTCAACCACAGCAACTTTTAAGATGTGTGGACTTGGCTTGGGAATTCCTAGTAGTTGAATTTAACGCATCCTAAAGTTGCCAAATTTGAAAAACATTGTGCTAGATGATGCAGATACATGACATAACCAACTACAGCATTTTCGTTAAAGGCCTATAAATATATTAAAAATGTCAAGTAAAAGACGCGTGAGGAAGAATCTTCTTCCGTTTTGTCTTTCTCAGAGACCAACATCTTTCTTTTCCACCTGCCCAATTGGTTATGCAACCAGACAGTTTACATATGTGATCCTTCGCATTTAGAAAATTAATAGTGTTTTCTGGCTCCAAATCACAGCTTGTGGCACTCTGCAGGCGACAGAAAACTTGGCCAGCATCAACGGCAAACAGCCATTAGAAAATTAACCCTTGGTGGCAGAGGAGCCAAAGGTACTGAAGCGAGGGCCTTGAAAAAGCAGCCGCCTGTAGCTTTCAGGTGCACCTACATATGTTAAGCAGCGAAACAGAGAAGATGGGCTTCCCCCTTGAGAGGCTGTATCAGGCATGTTTGTACTTGGATCCTGTGGATAGGGCATGACCATCTCACTTGGCAGCCGGAGCTACCAATATGCCAGGATTTTCATTACAGCAGAAGAGAAATGCTGACAAGTAATTATGAGGCAAAGCAGTTCGGATCTTAACTCTACCTGATTAGGATGCCTGTTAGTTGCTCATTTGTTTTGCTTCATTTAAAAAATATATATCAATGAAACCTTGCTATATTACACACACACAAACACACACACACATCCTTGGCTTCAACCTCACTTTCATGGAAAATACTTAACACAAATATTTCCAAAGATTCCTATGTGACTACATCACCCCTTTTGTGGAGGTGATGCTCTAAATTGCAGTCTCCTTTCTTGCAGAGGTATTCTGCAGGTAGATTGTTGTCCCACTCTCTTGGGTTTTTAACGGCATCTACAATGGTCTTACTGACTTTTTATGTATTATTATTTTTGGCTATTATTTTTAATGTGCGTATTTTTTTTCCTTCTGATTTTTCTATTGTTTAATGAAATTGTATCAGTGGGGTTTCATTGGGTTCCATTATTGTAAGTTGTCTCGATAGCATTGAATGAAAAACATGGGATAGAAATGTTCCAAATTAGCAAAAATACAACAGCCCTCAAATTAACTACAGCTAAACCTTTGGGAATTTGACTGATTTCAGCTCTGAATGTCATTTGGGTATCAGTAAGCCCTTTAAATTCCCTAATTCTAAGTAATATTTTAATAATGAGATTTCATATTTAAAAGCATGAATCAAAAACAGAGCTAGATATGGTTGTGTATTCTTTACTCATGCAGCATTGGTTCAAAAATAAATCAAGCTTCCCTCCTACAACCTTCATAAATAGTTGGAGCAATTGGCTAAAGGAAGAAGATGCATTGGTTTTATTTATTTGTTTTATTTGTTTGTTTGTTTGTTTGTTTGTTTGTTTCCTAATCTTTTAGGTCAGCTCAAGGTAATATATAAAATAGAGACTGAAAAACATTTGAAATTATAAATTAAAATAGTTTTTAACATTAATGAATAGCTAAATGTCCCGCAAAGACCAAGATACAACTCCCCAAGTGCATTTCACAGCTGAAAGCAGTGCATAAGAAAGTCTTTTGATAGCAGATTACTAAATCCCTGACAATGGAGATATTTTTGGTAGAGCCTCTTCTGCTGATCTTTATGATCAAACAACTTTGTAATGAAAGATGCAAAATTTAGGTGCTTGGCAACTGACCTGTATTTACAACAGTTGCCGTGTCCAGAATCATCTGATTACCATGTGATCTTCCCAGATGGCTTCCTCCAAACAAAGTCAATGGTGGAAGCTGGATTCCCTTAACAATTACATGATTCACTTAACAACCACAGTGACTTGCTTAACAGCCATGGAAAAAAGATTGTAAAATTGGGTGTGACTGCTTAACAATGGTCTTTCTTAGCAGCAAACATTCCTCTATAAATTGTGGTCATAAATTGAAGACTACCTGTAATCATGGCTTGGTGCCAGGTTATCTGGGGGACTGTCTCTTGCCAATCACATCTACCCAACCTATCAGAGCGGGAAGGTAGGGAATGTTGTGGGTCCCATCCCTGAGGGAGATATACCAGGTGGGACCCAGAAGACGGGACTTCTCTTTGGTGGCTCCCTCTCTCTGGAACACCATCCCCTCAGAGATTAAAATGGCCCCCACTCTAACACTCTTCCGGAAGACGCCGAAACCCATTAAATGGCTCGTGTGATCTGCTGTCGCCGGGGTGGTGGGTGATTTTGTTATTTTGTACTATATTAATGTATTTGAGTCTTTTTATTAGTTTTTATTGTTTTAAAAGTGGTTTTATATTCTGTAAGCCACCTTGAATCACCATCGGCAAATAGGCGGCAATATAAATAAAATAAA
>JANHFT010000955.1:211641-222470 GCA_032467955.1 Pseudoxenodon macrops | reverse complement strand
TTCCATTCAATTCTATTTTCTATTCCTTATTTCTATTATATTTATTCTATTCTATTATATTCTATTCTATTCTATTTTCTATTCTATTCCATTCTATATTTATGTTCTATTCTATTCTATTCTATTCTATTCTATTCTATTCTATATTTCTATACTATTCTATTCCATTCCATTTTCTATTCCATTCCATTTTCTATTCTATTCTATTCCATTCCATTCCACTCCATTCTATTTTCTATTCTATTTTATTCTATTCTATTCTCTATTCCATTCCATTCCATTTTCTATTCTATTCTATTCCATTCTATATTTCTATTCCTTATTTCTATTCTATTCTATTCTATTTTCTATTCCATTCCATTCTATATTTCTATTCTATTCTATTTTCTCTAAGCAACTGGTCATAAGTGGAGAACTCCCTTCCAGCTGTGGACATTTCTCATTCTGCTGTTTGCAGTTGTTGCAACCTGCCTTCCAGTATTTGAGGGGCAGTCACAGAGAAGGAAGAGCAACCTATCTCCAAAGCATCCGAGGGTAGGACAAAGAAAAAAACAGGTGGAAGATCATTAAAGAGAAATCCAACCTAGAACTAAGGAGACATTTCCTCAACAGTGAGAAAAATTAATCAGTGGGACGAGTTGCTTCCTGAAGTTGTGGGTACTCCCAACACTGGAGGTTTTTAAGAAAAACCGTTTGACCTAGATTTAACAGACTAACAGAGTTGGAAGGGACCTTGCAGGTCATCTAGTCCAACCCCCTGCCTAAGCAGGAGACCCTACATCTGCCTCTACCTAGAATCAAACTCACAACCTCCTGATTGTGAGGCAAGAGCTCCACCTCTAGGCCACAACAGCTGGGTATAAATTAATTAACATTAATTGCATAGCATAAGACTTTCAATTTGTCCCTCAGATGAATTGCTCAGGACCTCCCTGTAAACAACATTCCTGGTTTTGCTTTCTGGCTGGAGGATGACCAACTGTCAGGTGAACTGACTCTGGAGCATATGCCACATAGAACTGGCCATGGGAGAAACAGGCAGCTTCCCTTACTTGTGTTTTCCTAATCGCATCTGTACATCTTTTCCTGAGTTTTTTGCCTCTTTTCCCTTTAACTGGTGTTACAGTAGAAGGAACAGATTCGTGTGAACTGAGGAGGAAAATAAGGGGGGGGGAAATCTGTCTCTGTCTACCAGCATCCATCGGTATTCATCTGGCTAGCGTCCTGTTAGTGTGTGAGAGAGTTGAGGGGTGTTTTGAAACTCAAACAGTATTTGCTGTGTGAGCAAGAAGGAGACAGAAAGGAGTCTGGGGGTGGCTTGGCTCAATTGTTCTGAGGTAAAGCTGCTTGCTGTTGTGAAAGCAAAAGTGAAACTGAAACTCTTCTGCTTGTGTTTTGCATTTGGATCAGATTTCTTTTCAGGTGGGGAGGGGGAGTAGAACACCTTAGCATCAGAGCTTGTTAATAATAATATAAGAAATACTCATGCTCCGATGGTCATTTCAAAAAATCCTTTCTTAGTAAGCACCTAGAAGCCAAGAAGAACATATGTGGCAAATTTCAAGTTTGTAGGTTTTATGGTTCTGGAGATTTCATGATTAATGCATGAGTGGTTTTCGCTTTTATATATAGAGATGATCTTCACTATATTCAGGTAACATTTCTCATTTCTGGTACCATGAATCTCAGGTTCCTTGATCAATTGACCCAAGTATGAAGGCAACATGGAACTTGGTCATCCATCATCTTCACTTTATTGGAAAGCTCCACTGAAACCCCTCCAGGGCAGCAACTTGCCCAAAGCAATCCAGTGGCTTATTTCCAAATAAAGATTTAAACTTGGATTTTCTACAGACACACTCCAATATTAGCATCACAGATTTCCAAGCCAGTCACTGTTCCATACTGAAATAATCTGCTCTTACTTTCAATTATTTGTACAAAATTGTTTTCTCTGTGAGATTTCACCACCACCACCACATAAACGTTGAGAAGCATTCAACTTACTTTCATCATTTTCTCCCGCTTCAGATGTCACAGTGATAGTGAAACTTGTAGGGTTTTCTGATAACACTGGAAGAAAAGGACCGATAAGAAAAATTATTTTTCATATGGCTTTTTAAAAGAATACCACTGCAAATTTGGCATGTAAATTTCTTTAATCCTAACGGTTAAAAAACTAGATTCATTCTCCACAGAGGCTGAATGCTGAATCCAGATTTTGCTGGATTTGTTTGGTGTCATGATCGCACCAAGATACCACCACAGTACTCCTTTTAATTAGTTAAGTCAAGGTATTGGAACAGAGAGCATGAAATAGATGAATTCATAATATCTAGGGCACTGAAGGAAGTAGAAATTATGATTGCAGGGCTTCTTTAGTTATGTTTGAAAACTCCCAGAGGAAGATAAGATCTCAAAAGATCGGAGGAGAGCAAATATTGTTCCAATATTAAGTGGATGAGAAAGATACAAAAAGTATGGACCTGTCAGCTTCACATCTATACTGTAACGAGATGATTGAACAGTGTATTTATAAATATTGGGTAGGCATTCTACAATCAGCAAGAACAACCAAAGGTATATGGCAAAGAGTTCACGCCAAACTTATTTCCTTCTTTGTCAGTTACTAACCTAGTAGAGAACGGAAATCCAATACAGGTTGGATCAACTTAATCAATGACGATTAGGACCAGAATTTCCACCGCTAAGCAAGGTGATGGCTAAATGAGAGACACCTGATTTTACAACCTTTTTTGCCACAATTGTTAAGCAAATTATTGCAGTTGTTAAGCAAAATATTCACCGTATATCTATGTAAGGTGCCTTGAGTGGCCAGGTGCAAGCAGGCAGCAATATACATTTTCTAAAATAAATAAAACAGACTGAGCAAATGGAGCTTCCCCCATTGACTTTGCTTGTTGGAAGCTCCCTGAGAAAGTTGAAAATGGCAATTACATGACTCTGGGATGTTGCAACCATTATAATATATGCCAGGTGCCAAGAAATCAAATTTTGATCAAGTGACCATGGAGATGCTGTGATGGTTGTACATGCGAGGACAGGTTGTAAGTCACTTTTTTTTCCAGTGCTGCTGTAACTTTGAATTGTTGCTGAACAAATGATGCTGAGCCAAGGATTTACCTGTAGTCATAATGCAACTGGAGATAAGCAAAACCTCTGCCAAGGTCTCTCCCAATACTTTCCAAATAAAATGAAAAAAATACGACCTAGATAATACTGTTAGATGGAATCAGAATTTGTTGAATGACACCATGCAGCATTAAGGGTTCCATTTTAGCTTAGAGGAAAGTGTCAAATGGGAGTGCCATAGGATTCTGTCCTGGGGCCTGTGCTGTTCATCGTTTTTAATCAATGAATTGAATGAGGGAGTTGAAGAGATGCTTTATCAAGTCTGCAGATGACACAGCTGCGAGAGGGAAGCTTATACTTTAGAAGAGACAAAGATTTTTAAAGGTCTAGCCAGGTAATGGGCTGAAACGAACAGGGTAGAAATGAACAAGGTATAAAATGTACAGTTCTATGTTCTGGATAGGAAAAAATACCGTATATAATACAAGCCTAGGATTGAAGACAGCTGATTTGGCACATATGAAAAGAATGTGGAGATTCTTGTCAACTACAAGTTCAACACAAGCCATCGGGGTGAGGCAGCTGCTAAAATGGCAAATGACATCTCGGGATTCATTAAGCACAGAGTTCAAATAAGAAATTACTGTTCCTTTCTATTTTACTCTGGTCAAAAATCATTCTAGAGTGTTGCGTCCAGTCCTGGATACCACCATTCAAAATGGACAGTGACAAATTGGAGTAACATCACAGGAGGGCCATTAAAATGGTGAAGGGTCCTTATGAGTGAAAGGATACATGTATGTTTAGTCAGACGACTGAGTGAAAGAGGTGTGTTAGAAATCTTACATACACTACTGATTTTCCTTTAGGAATTCAAAGTCCCCACAATACCATCCTGTGACATTAGGCTGGGCTGAGGGGGAAAAAAAAAGAAAGAAACTGGTCCAAAATCATCCAGTGAGTTTCTGTGGCTGAGTGGATATAAATCAAAGTCTGACCAGTGCCTTAACCACTCCATGGTTACCAAGACTTGGGTAGAAAACACTATCAGATAAGTTACCTTTTACGGGTTTTAAAGCTCTTTGGCTTATGGCTTTACTGTAAACTTTATTCCAAACTTGTTTTTAACATTCCAAGGGATGATTATTATATCACAAATGTTTTAATAAACAGCTTTTACACTCAAAGAGTGCAAGAAATCAAGTGTGTGCGTATGAATGAATGACGGCATCGGGACCTAAGGAGGAATGGCTTTTTAAGGAGGCTACTTCCGAGGGCAGGAGCTGTACCCCCTACTGTTCAAGCACCCCTAGTTCAAGCCAAGTCGTCGGAGAAGCGTAAGGCTATTCTTGCAACGCCCTCCACCCCCACCCACCCCCCAAATAAATTGCGGAAGAAAGAAATGAGATTAGACAAAAACCTCCCCTTGCAGCACCAAAGGAGAACCAGACTTTTCCTTCGGAAAGCTGACAATCCAAAGCGAGCTTCATATAGCTGGATTCCTTATCCGATTTTCTGGATTCACACAATCCAGTGAAACCCGCTCGGGCTTCTCACTAGGTTTGCAACGCGGCCAGTGCTTGCTTGGATCGAGTTCTGGATAGACCAGTCCAGAAATTTTAAAAAAAATTAAACTATTTTTAACAGGAAGAACCGGGGCAAAAGAATCCTCGCCGCATGCTGGAAACTTGCAAGCCGCCGCCGCCACCCTGCGAACCCACGCGCCGCCCAGCGCCGACTTCTACTTGCTGCCCTACCTGTGAAGGAGTCCGGATAGATGGCCTCCAAGGCCTCCAATTCATTGCGCTGTTCTTCCCCGTAGTCGGTCATGATCCCCCGCCGCCGGCCATGGAACGCGCCGACCCGCAAATTGCCTCCGCCGGCAGGGGGAGCACGCGCAGGAGACGGCACAGCAGCCGCGAAGCGGAGGGGCGGGGGCTGTAAAAGAGAAAGAAAGAGAGAGAGAGAGAGAAAGAAAAAAAAATAGCCAGGCTACTGTACGCACGCGCAATGCACCGCCCGCCCTACTCACTGCAACTCTTTGGCCTGGAAAGCGATCCGTTGCTCTTCTGTCGATTGATCAGGGCTGCTTTCCCGGGGATCATCGCTGATCTGCTCATTCTCCCCGAGAGAGAGAGAGATCCTCGTCCGGTTTGTGCTGCCGGGAGCTTTTGAACCTAAACCAAGGAATTCCGATGGCTGCCCGATCACACTTCCTAGTGTTGTTTCGCAAACGTTATTATCGATGCACGGTTTTGATTTTGTGGACCGTATAGCGATAGAAAGTTCTTGCAGCCCCTAAGGCGAAGGAGCAGTTTGGATGCTGCTCCCTGCTAAAGCTTGCTTAAGTTGCGCCCTCTTGCCTCCCTGGCATTGTGCCGGTGTCTCTCGTTATGCAACTCAGTTTGGAACCTCTCCTAATTTTCTACCGCCCTCAGCTCCCCCTTTAGCCCCCAGAAGATGATCTCTAGCTTGTATGATCCTGCTTCGAGCCTCTTCGCCTGGGGATAAGTACTGAATAGCCAAATTCACACGAAACAGTCCTGGCTGGCTGGCCAACCATCCATCCATCCATTCACTGTTCTGCGTTTGTCCTTCTGCAAGTCTGCATTTGCAGTTCAGCAACTACTAATTGCAACTTCCTCATCCTGACAGATACTAAATCTTGGGCCAGCTTTGTTGGGAAGCATGAATATACAATGTCAGTAGGTGAGCAGTGAGATCTTGCCCCGGGTCTAAAAATTGATTCCTTGGTATATGCCAGAAAGGCAGGCTTTTTGCTGATTAACAGCTATCCTGGTTTTGAGCAAAGTACAGAGGTCCAAAACCTGTTAGAGATTTTAAGGGATGAAATGGCTGCTAATTTAACTTACTCCAAACTGAAAATAAAAGCAAAAAGGAAGGAAGAAACTCTCTCCGCCACAAAACTAATAGTGCCAAGTCATGTATGACTTCTCAGCCAGCTGTTGTGCAAATCTTAAGCTACTTCTTTAAAGGGCAAGTGTTAAAGTCTTGTTATGTTTCTGAAATATCTTTAACTCTGTAGCATTGTGTACAGGTAGTCCTCAAATTATGACCACAATTGAGCCCAAAATGTATGTGGCTAAGTGGGAAATTTGTTAAATGAGTTTTGTCCCATTTTACAACTTTTCTTGCCATATTTGTTAAGTGAATCACTGCAGTTGTTAAATTAGTAACACCATTGTTAAGTGAATCTTTCCCCATTGTCTTTGCTTGTCAGAAGGTCACAAAAGGTGATCTCAAGACCCTGGGACACTATAGGGTCATAAATATGAACCAGTTGTCAAGCATCTGAAAGTAAATCACATTTAACAAACTGCATCATTGTTTGGTTTGGTGGCAGCAGTGCCTCAGATAGAAAATCCATACAGAGAGTGGTAAGGACAGCCAAGAAGATTATAGAGGAAACTCACTTCCCATTATTCAGGATACTGCTGATAAGCACTATGTGCTTAGAGAGATTGAAGCATTGTTAGAGACGACACACACACACTTTACGGTCTGTTTCTATTGCTCCCCTCCGGGCAAGGTTTTGATATATTTCTAGCAGGACTAACAGATTCTGTAACAGCTTTGTTCCCTATGCCATCCATCTGGTAAACTAACAAGATTTGTTTTTCTTGCCATATACAAGTATATATCTGAACTACACTGTGTTATTTCTCTGTGTCATATAATGAGTATTTGCATAATTTTGTATTTATTTATTTACTTAGTCATGTTTATGTAGTGTATATTGGAGGTAGTGACCCTTTGAGAGCTGTATGCAACAAAATTTCATTTTAATGTATGCTGATTAGTGTACATTCAAAGTAATAAATTTATTCTATTCTATTCTGTTCCATTCTATTCTATTCTTACATTGTATTATATTATAATTATTATATTATAATTATATTATATCATATCATATCCATGGTGATGTTGCAATGGTTATAAGTCATAAATCACCTTTTCAGTGCCCTTGTAATTTTGAACAGTCACTAAGCAAACTGTTGTAAGTTGAGGACTACCCATGTAGGATCTTGGTTAAGCAGATATAAGTGCAGATGTATACACTTAATGTATGAAAAAGTCACTATACTCTGGTTTGGACTAAGCTATCATTGCTGGATTACACATTTAAGCACCCTCACACACGTGCATGAAAACAAACTACATCATGTCTCAGCATAATATGTAGCCTCACTATTATGTTGTAGTACGGTAAATGTATTTGTTTATTTGTTTATTATAATATGACTTAATAGTCCAAATTGGCCATTCACAATTGTAATGCATCATCAAATACAATTTTGCAGAAAGGAAAAGAACAAAAGTAAAATATGCAAAATATTCTACAGAGATCATCGGAGCAATTATGTGTGACAAAGACTTAACATTGTAATTCTATATACATTTTACCTCACACAAGTTATTTTTAATAGACATGCACTCAATCCTATGATTACTCATTTCATGAAGAAATGAATATGTGGATGCATTTTTTTTTTGTAATTATTTGCCTTACTTTTACATTTATAGGTGCCCAGAGTCATTTGGGAGTTGGGCAGCTTTCTAAGTTTAAATAAATAAAAAAACATGTGCTAGTCATAGAAATAAGTATCTGCATGAATGTGTGATCAAAAACATGTGGCAATAGTGGTGGAAGATGTTTTTCCTGAGTTTATAAATTCACTTCTCTCTTGCAGTGTGATTTTGTTCACTCTCAGTCAGTCAACCATGCCCTCTTTCACCAAACTTCATTACAATCTCCATTTGAATTGATTTTCCTTTCCTCCTTCCATCAATCAACATGCAGCATCAACAGTAATGTGGAACAAATTTTCTTTTCACAGTATTTGTCTAGGGCTTTCTTTTTCTTCATAATATTTTCCACCCCATGTATGGTTGGGTTCCTAGAATTTATTATATCAGATTTTAGTACTTTTGGGTTTTATTTTATTTAAAGATAAGCACGATGTTATTGTCTTTAAATAACATTAAATTTTTAAAAGTAAAATAACATTGCCTGAATCTCACTTAAATGTACCTTAGTGGTTTTTTTTAAACAAATGATGCAGGTCAATTGCATATTATATTGCCACAAGAAATCCACTGGTCAATTTCAATAAATACAATCCAAATGACCAAGAAATGTAGTTTTCTTTCTGATACACATTACCTTATACAAATTAGTTCAACAGTTTCCAGAAAATCACAACACCCCATGCAATTCAGCATTTTAATTCTATCTGTGCTTATTTTGTGTCTCTTTCGCTTGCATTTTGTTTCTAAGCATTTTAATGCTATTAATTGTACTTTTGCAAACTTCCCCGAATCTGCTGATATTTCTCCTGTTATGCATAGACAATGCTGTTTTGTCTACAGGACTCCACTTGGAAGAACTGATTTATGTATCTGATCACAATTTGGGCTAGCTCCAAAGCCAAAGTAATAGTTTTAGTTTATGCTTATGGAAGCAATGATTTGCAATTTCTCATAAAAACACAGTGATCTATGAATATAGGATGAAAGAACAATAGGTTAAGGCTCTATCATTCACTGAAATTGTCTGAAATTGTCACAATTCGCTGTTAACAAAAAGAAGGGTAACCAATTCAATGCACTTATTATTTATTGATAAGATTTATAAACACTCACTCCAGAAGATCGAGATGGTATAGAAAGTAAAAATCAATATAAGGAACATAATGGTAACCTCAATGAAATTAAACAGTAAATAGTAATACTATAGCTCTTCATCTAATCACCAATATATTCTCTCCTCCAAACTCTAGTAGTGTGTTCCATCGGCTAGATGGAAAATAAAATATCTGAGAAAATCTACAGGCACCTAGGAACATCATGGCATGCTAGTTAGTGGCAGCTAATGTTCTGGATCTGAACTAAGTCATGTCTTAATTTTGTTGAAATCAATGAGATCTAAATGAAAGACTTAACTTTTCCCATAGGCACACTACCTTATTCCTTCAGTAATGAAAACAATTCAGAAGATTCTACATTCAGGCACAATTCATTTTAAACTCTACGTGACGTGTATGCAATCCCCTGTCTTTCAGATCTCTCAGATTGAAGAGGAATAAATCACAGCGGTACTTCAAAGCAGCCAGATGGCAATATTGGATAACATTAAAATGTATGATTCAGCTAATGGGAGGGTAGTCTTCATGTGGTCCGTTTGTTTTCTAACCTCGTACCACCCCTTAAAAGCAGATTCAGCATACTTCTAAAAATCAGCAAACATTCATTGTGTAAAACTTGGATACGTCTTCATGAAACATTCATGAAAAAAATTATAGTCATAGAATAGAAAGGTGCTTTCAATTAAAGCTTTACAAAAATCCTGCCTTTGTAGCCATTGGCCTTAGGTAAAACAGGGCAATTATTTTCAGGATTGTGGCTAGGAAGGCAATGTTGAACCTCCCCTCCCTGTTCTGCTTCGATCTTGATCATAAGGAGAAAGGGACGTGCACAGAGGAGATCAAAATAGGTGATAACAACCTCATGAATTTCCACTTTGTGCTTCTCCAAAGGTACAATGTGGCTTCAGTTACGCAATTGTACATAACCATCTTTATTTTGTAGACCTCTGCTGAAATTCTGGTTGCTTTGCCTTACATTTTGCTTTTCCAGCCTAGTTCAATGAACCAAAAACAAGCAATATGATGTCTTTGGGGGTCCCACTGTTGGTTCTTGCCCAACTTTCATATTATTGTTATAAGAATGTCTCTAGTTCAGTGTTGAGTTACAAGTAGGGCCTTGACTTACAACCACAATTGAGCTGGGAATTATGATCATAAGTCACTGCTATCTTTAAGAGAGACACCAACATAACTGCCTTGCTCAATGACTGCAATCCCAGGTCTCCCCATTGCAAATGTTAAGCAACCACATATGTAATTAAACAGCATGGGGTGCTTCAGGATGGGGTAAGCCCACGCTCTATTTCAGGTCGAAACCCTATATACTGCAGTGCTCTTCCAATTCACATATCACCTGTGCTGGGTCTTCCAGGGGGCCCCGCCCCCTGAGGCACACCTTGCATAGCAACACTCTCCATGAGGGCCCATAGCCTTGGGCCTACAGCCTTGCACTTGCTTCCTGACCAGCCAGGTCTCATTACTTTGGGCTTCCTCCTTGCTTCATAACACCATGTTCCACTTACGTCTTCCACAGATTACCTTTCTGAAAGAATGCCCAGCTGATGAAATGTGTGGCCTTCCTACCTACAGAGGTCACCTTGTGCTATCCTGAAGGAGAGTGCCTTTATTGTGATTTTTCAGAAAAGCATAATTAAAATTGTTTATAAAACTGTTTTTGATATGAGTATCCTGGACCAGTTTGGGAGATTGGGAGCACAGTGTTACTGTGAGGCTGGTTCTTGTTAGTAGTTAAAATTTCTTCTGCTAAGGATTGAAGGAAACGCGCTTAGTCCTGTAAAAGTTAGCAATTCAAAGTTTCCTAATAACTGAAAAGCAATTAAAAAGCAATTTTTGAAACTTTTAATACAAGCACTATTTTTAAAAAGTCAGTGTTGACTCCTGTTGGCTGCCCGAACTGGCAAGTAGTTTGTCGTTGCTTCCTTCCAAGGACTGAGAATGACTGGCCAAAGATTACCTATTGTTTTATAGGTGTGTGTGTGTGTGTGTGTGTGTGTGTGTGTGTGTGTGTGTGTGTGTGTGTAAAATAGCTCACTATCTCACAAAATATGA
>JANHFT010000955.1:172560-184641 GCA_032467955.1 Pseudoxenodon macrops | reverse complement strand
CAGATGCCAACGGGTGGGGTGGGCTGGGTGGGACTACATTCGGTGTATAAGACGCACCCAAGTTTTCACCCTCTTTTTGGGGGTTTTCACCCTCTTATAGTCAGAAAAATACGGTAATTTTTAGATTTCTAAAACAGCAGGACAAATATATGCATTAGCTACATGAAGGAGAAGTAAAGTCCGGACTTGATGGCTTCTAGATATGCCGGATGTGCAGATTCTAGAATTGCCAGCTAGAGCACATCATGAAGACATTATTTTGGAGAAGGAAGGACACACAACTGTAGAAAAAATGTTTGCCAATCACAATATTGGTATAAACTGTAGCTCTGTACAACAAGCTATGTAATTACATTATATTTTGGTATCCATAGGAACCAAGTTCCACATGCAATATAAATGCAGATAGTAAAGTGCCAACACTGTTTCTTGTTTAAATGAATCTCATGATCATTTTAGGGTTAATTTGGAATGAAGAAATGGAAGAAAGAGCTCAATGTTTGTCTCATCTAAATTACTGCTCCCCAAAAGTGCCTTTCAAAGGGAGAGACAGTGGAAGCTGTGTCACTTTTCATGGATTCATCTTCTCATATATCCACTGGTGCATTCTGTTTCTGAATAAGACGATTCACTTTCTCCAGAGACACTAAGATTTTCCCATGAACATAGAGGACTTTGAACATCAAAGCTCTGAGTATCTGGCATTTCAGTGAAATGGTTTGGTTCAAACGCATCAGAAGTACAAGATTCATTCACGTCTTGTATATCTTCATGGTGAAATGTAGAAAAATCCACTTTTTTATCCAATATTCCTAGCGTCACAGTATTTAAGTTTACATTTAAGCAGCCTGCACGTTCTGAGTCTGCTACATGGCCAGAATTCACTTCAGAAAGATATAATGGGCTGCCTTTGTTGATATTATTCTGATTTTTTTCTGCTAAAGTTCTGGCTACTTCATTTGTAATAGCTGAACAACCTGTGAACAACCTCTGACTGATATCCACTTCAGAGCATGGTGTGTCAAAATCACTCTCAACATCACTTTCACTGTTCTCATCATCACTGTGTTGTTGCATTTTACTTTCCTGGATCTGGACATCACAAACGTCTTCAGGATCTGATTCAAAGACTGAATAAGCCAAGTTAGGGTTGATGTTCTAGGAAAAAACAACAACAAATGTTGGTATGCACATTCACAGATGCCCTCAATAAGTATTACTGTGTGATTAAAAAAATGCCTGAAACACCTATATATTCATTTCATTAATAATATTTCTTTGCTTTTCTGTATCTTTAATGCTGGGGCTTTATTAAACTTTACTTTCTGAGAATGTCAAATGCTTTCTTCTTTTTAAATTCAACCCCGAGTTCTCTTGTAGGTAACTAGGTACAGGTTCTTATTTCCTCTCTTCCCTGATGAGGAAAATATGCTTTAAATAAATGGACGTAAAAGATCTCAGCAAACCTCTTGGCAACCAGAGCCCCAACTCTTCCCTTCTGTTAATAAAGCTATGAGGTGTTACATGCTAGAATTCAATGTGGCTTTATGTTCCCAGTAGGAAGGCAGAGATGGCTTTTATAGCCTTATTTGATTATTGTTCATAAATGAAAGAAAGCATGTGACAGATACAGATTTTCACTCAGGTGTACCTTGTGCTCTCTGGCACAGAGAGATGGATGATTATCAGAAGGCAGGGCTTTCAATTCCGTTTATTACTGTCAAACCCCACCCTGGTGTAATGTGCCTCAAATCCTGTTCAATGGATTTCTCTTGAACAGGAAACATTTCCTCATGTCTTATGTAGGTGTTTCACCATATCTATTACCAGAGGCAGCACATAATAATTAGTGGGAATTCATTTAGCCTCAGCTAGCCCCATTAATTAAGGTTTATAAAGCTAAGGTTACCCCTATGCTCTTGTATGGAGCCGAAATTTGGGGTCTATACTCAACCACAGTCTAGAACAAGCACAGTCCCAGCATTTGAGATGTATTTTGGGTGTAGATCCAGGAACATCTGCTGCAGCAGTTACAGCTGAATTGGGAATTCAGAGCTTATAACTACTGGTGCAAAGTCAATGAAATGGAGACTGGTAGACTCCCCAAATTATGTCTACTAGAGCAAATAAAATTACACTCGTAACTCTCCTGGATCACCAAACTAAGACATTTTGTAAGAAGCTGTGGCCTTCCTGTCTCTTGCGTAACAGGAGAACAACTCAAAAAATTAGCTGCCCAAAGAATTAAGGATATAGAAGCACAAAATGATATAGCTATTCTTAGTAAGGCGAGTAACTTGAAATGGCTGAGTAAATACAAATGTACTTTTCAAGTAGACAACTATTTGAAGTTACAACTGCCAAAACATCTTAGGGAGGTATTTACACGAGCGAAATTCGAACGGCTTGACACAATGGTCAGATATGGAAGATTCCATTCTATACCCTACAATGAGCATCTCTGCATTTGTGGAGCGGCAGAGGTAGAAGACCTGGCTCACATCCTATTTGATTGTTGTTGGTATAAGGAGGTGAGAGACAGGTACTTTGATCTATATACCAAACGAATGACCCATTGGGATCCCCATATCAAAACATCTTATGTGCATCCAGAACCTGAAAATAACACTTAATGCAGCACAGCACTTAAACAAAATGGTTTGGTTGAGATCTGCATATGTGGGACTGATTGGGGTAGATTGCAGGGGTGACTCTGAAATATAATTTTATCATATTTTATCTATATCTTAAATTATTGTATTCTATTCCAATTTCATTTTAAATCGTATTTTATTCCAATTCCATTTTAAATTGTATTTTATCCAATTTCATTTTAAATTGCTTTTATCAAATTTTAGTAATTATTTGTTTCTGGAACTTTGCACTTTGATATGGTCCAAGGACTAATCAATAAATAAAGGAAAAGGCTACAGTTCATTACATGGGGTGGAATGTAATCTGGAGTCCAAGGATGGAGGGGCTGTTTCTCAGAGGGCAAAGAGGCAGCAGAGCTTGGAAAGTTTGGTAGGCAGGGAAAGGATTAAGATGGCCCCTCCCTAACAGTTCAGAAAGTATATCTATAGTTATGTAGATAGTTACTTTAGTCAGGCAAGATTCTGTCTATAGGTGAACAACTAAAACGAAACAACTTAGAAATAACTCATCTCATTCTTGGGTCTTGATATTTCATTTGCTTTTTGGAATTGGGAATGTGCCCAGATACTTTTACATATCCATGAGACATATAAGAAATGTTAAGGCTGTAAAGTTACTCCTGAGCAACAAATTCTGTGAGGTTCATGTGTAAAGAAAGAGGAATTTGTATTGTCTATACCGAACAGTAATAATCAATAACCAAATATATGCATAACTGACATTATTTATTTAGCAAAAGACACTGGGGACAAACATTATTTTCTTTAAAACAAAGTTCTTGGTTGTTGAAAACATTCTTGTTTGAACAATATCTTGTACCTATGGGCCTGATACTCAAACCTAGCAGGGTCAAAGGCTTCATTTATCAATTACTTCCAATATGCTTCCTAAGGAAAGGCTCCAATTTTTATAGAGAAGCATTGGAACAAATAATATCATCTTACACATTAAATGGAACCTTCTACTATACCATTATCAATGACTACCAGATGTAGGTTCTTCCATCCTCAGTGGTCTTCTACTTTCTAGAACCTTAACACTTTTATATTCTGCATAGTTTCTCAAGTAAACTGACTGACACATTAATATACATTGATCACTGAGTATTTGATGAAAATTATGAGGACCTGATTTGTTTGAATGTTTCATAAAAATACAATTTCTGTCCGTGACATTAGATTATGGAATACTTTGTAGCTTTATAATTTGTATGCCCATACCGTTTGGATCCTGGACTCAAAAAATGATAATATGCTATGCTTTAGCCATAATTGTTTCCTTAGATTAATGGGAAAAGAGGATGAATACAAGGAGAATATCTATGGAACAAGGATTCATTTAAAGTTAGATACACCTCTTAGCCTAGATGGTTTTTCTATCTCATGACAGGTCACATTTGAAAGAGGATCTTCACAATTAACTAGGGTGGAAGCAAAAGAAATAGGTCTGAAGGCTAACTGGGAAGAAATGGTATCCACACTTTGAAAAAAAAATGCTAATTGCAATAGCACTGGTACTTTAAAACAGGCAAAACAGTGAAAATGAATATATACCACTGAGGACTATTATCTGAGGATTATCCATATGAAAACAACCAGTAGATTTTGATTAAACCATCCCAGTTGCATATGTTCAAAAAATAATAAATCAACTCAGTGACAAGGAAAATTGCATTTGGAGAAGAAAATTTAAATGCACATATGGAATTCAGAATAAAAGCACATGACATTCATTTATAGAACAGACTTGACCCGTATGTAGGTGGTAATCTGAGGAATGTGTCAAATGTCTCAATGCCCATTAATTTCATCTTCTCTGATTAAAAGGGAACAATTATTCCATAGATATTTCCTGGAATACATTCAGAAAAGAAAATATATTCTGTATCTTTGCATAAACATACCTAACCATAGAATGGTCAAATAGCATTCACAGTCTCTCTTTTTTTTTTTTGCTAGCATTGTGATTGGGAACAAGAAGAATATAGCCACAGTAATATACAGCTGTCGATTAACAAGATTGCGTAAAGGCATCTTTGCCCATGTAGGCTCTTGGCTTTCTGGAACCAGGTGAGTTGCATTGCTAGCATAACAAAGAAAATGACAATATTCAGAATGAGGAAAAGACGTGTGTAGGATGCTGACGCCAAAGGAGCGCTACTTCGAGCAGTGGAAAATATTTGGGACAGACCAGGCTGTACTTTGATTGGCACACTGTTCCTCTCTTTCGCATAGGTAATATCTGCAAAATCCAGAAGATCTTTCATTTCTTCTTCTTCATCCACAGGCAATTCTTTTTGGGCCAAGCTTTGTGCTTTTTGCCGAATTTTTCTTTCATTCACTTCGATTTGTGCAAATATATCCGGGCCAGCATCCACAAATTTGTAGCCTTTAGCCACCTTTTTGTTCTTTTTGGCTCTGCCTTGTTGCTGCTGAGAAATTGCAAATATTCTGTCAATGGCTTCTTCTGTCTGCCTTTTATCTGAAAACCGGAGTAGGCGTTCAGCTGTCTTTCTGAAGCTATCCGTGTTCCGCACACGTGAAAGGATCTGCTTCTCTAACTGCTGGAACACAGGCTTGAAATGCTGAAGGTTTTCCTCTACTATCTCAATATTGTCTTTTACTCCTGAAACTGGGGAGTTCCTAATTGCAGAAGCTCGCTCAAACACCACCTTTTGATGGTCTGCAATAACTTGTGCAAAGACAGAGTGGCTTTTATTCTCATCGGTCCACAGATAGATGGCATAAGCGTGCTCACTGGTGGTGACAAAAATATCCAGCTGCTGAGACTTCCCATGGACGCTGAAACTCTGGACGTCTATAGAAGGTCCAATGAAAAGGTATACAACTCTAGTGATTGGGCTACGCAGATGAGTAGTGACATTCACGTAGTTTGTCCCATTGTAAGGGTAGCCTCTGGGATACATTCTTGAGGCAATGATAGCTTTTTGACTATATCCAGTATCATCCATCCAGTACATCTTGTAGATGCCATCCTGTTGCCGAATGAAGGCTCCATGGACGTTATCAATAACTGTGTCTTCAAAAGGCACATCAACATTGTGGAAGAAGCTAGTTGCTACTTTGGCAGGGCTGTCATCTTGAAGATATATTTGGTCCACTAGCAAGAGAAGCTGGGGATGAAGAAGTAATAGGTTTCTCTGTACGCTTTTCAACTTTAGTTTAGGATGGTAGGCACCCACTCCTTCTCCTCTGATAAAGATGATCTCATTTTTTTCTATAGCGGCAATTACTTTCCCTTGGCAATCTGCAGCCAGATCGTGTTTATATTTCAACCACTTTGATGAGCAATCTTCGGTAACTTGTCCTTCCCATGGATAAAAACAGCTCTTTGATACTGCTGGAGAAAACATAAGCACATTATTTAAAAATGTGTATTTTGGTCCATACAGAGCTTCTGTTATGAAAGGTACGCCATTGGGGGCAAACGTAAATGAGTTCTGGTCTGGATGCTCATGCCCAGCATTGAAGTTCCTCCAACCTTTGATCCATTCTTTGTACTTGTTCTGGTGAACCATGTCATAGATTGCACGTCCTCCCAGCTTTCCTGATTTGAAGGAGAGGAAGGGGCTGTTGATTTCGGCTGGCAGAGCACTTCCGTATGTTACAACTCCCCAATCCTCAAAATAATGAAGTTTGGGAATACCATAATCTGGTGGAGGGACAAATCCCAGGCTTGAGTCATACCTTTCAAAAACATAAAGAGAATGAGTTGTTAATCAGTGAATTTCAAGACAGGCTAGAAATAATAAAAACATTAAAAGAAACCACATTACTACTATCACTTTTTTTTTAGTTTGTAAAAACATTTGGCAGTGTTAATATGGAACAATATTCCACTCTGCAATAGTCTTTAATGAAGAAGATTACAGTATATTTTTTGCTTTGTATAAACAGTATAATAGCTTGCATTTTAGAAATCCGTGCTTTAACATGGTTCAGAATTTCTGGAAAAAGCACATCTCAAAAAAGAGCGAGCTGCATTTGGAGAACTCGGAATGCTCCATTCCAGGCTTTCAAATATCTGTCTTGTTTAAATGATATTTGCACTTGTCCATTAGTAATCCTTCTGCCTTTCCAAGAATAAAAACTTTATATCTGAAATGGAAAGAGATCATCCACAGTGAAGAAGGCTCTGCCTACAAAGGAGAAGTTAAGAGGAATAGCAAGTAAGTTTAAGAAGTTATGAGTCTAAGAAAAAGAAATAGCTAAGTGGACACATGGCAAACCTCCCTATTGAAATAGCGAACACTTGCATATTTCCTTTCAAATAAGCTTCTTCTGTGCTTAGTTGGATTTACTTCTAAGTATATTTACAAGAGGATTGCACATTAATGCTTCTACTCTAAAACTCCTGCCAAGCCATAAGTCCTGTTGAATACAATTGAATTTACTTTTTAATTGTCATACTCTGAATAATAATTTAAAAACTATTAAAGCAATCCATATTGTCTGAAAGGGATTTTGCAGTTTTATCCATTTAATAGCAAAGCAGGAACAGTTATGTTTCTTACTTTGTAATAAATATTGAAATATTATCTGTGATCCTCAATTGTTCAGAGTGCTTTTCAATCTCAGTTGGACAATTTTTAGTCGCAAGTTGCTGAGTAAAAGCAGGCTGAGTACCAGCCTTCATTGAAGGACATCTTGAAAGAACAGAATGGATATTTCAAACTGCATGTGTATCCACTGTATTTAAAAAAAATGTTATGACTTCTACTTTCTGTAACTTGCTACACTGCTAGATAAAATCCCAAGTATTATAAAAAGAATAGTGCTTCCTACGTCAAAGGCACTTTGGAGTATGTTAAAAGGTTGTTCCAGCTATTTGAAAATTTCTGAAGTATGCAAATAAACAAAGTTCCTACAAAGCATTCTAGGCAAATTCAAGGCCGCAGTACCAAAGGAAGACAAAACAGTAGTAAACTTACAAAATAAAATGCAAGTGTCGCCGCATAGGCCAAAACAGACAAAAGATTAGCAAGATGTATCCTTGAGCATCAACTAGCTGTAAAAAGACTCAATATGATTTCCTAATCTAAATAGGAAAATAGTGAAATATTCTCATGAAAGAGAGAGTTATTAGAAGCCTACCACTCTGACTAGATAGTGATCAAGGCATGTATTGAGTTAATTCTATTAAAATCATGAGCACATCAGCCCAACCTACAACAACATACCACAAATCACACAGTAATAAACCAAGACCAAGAATAACTATAGGCATCTCCTTATCAACCAACTAATGAAAGCCAAACTATATTTCAACAATCACCACCAAGCAATGCCATCAAGCAGTTATCAACACCACCAAACAAGAACCAACAAACACAGAGATAAAATAGAGCTAACACGTTATTGTCCAAATAAATAATCTACCAACAAGGCATTAACCATTTGCAAGTAACATCCATTCACAGGACCATCCCATCCAACACATGCAAAGCAAGCAAAATGGAAGAATACATAACCTTTGCTAACTAACAGCCCTTGGTTTTTCAAAACTCCAATACTGCTGATCTTTCCTAGTAGAGTATAAAAAGTCAACAAACCCAAAGCTAAATTCAAATAACTCTAACAGAGCAAAATATATTTGAAATTATCAATGTTTTCTCCACAATGTTTGGTAGCACAATGTTAAAACAAATGTCAAGGGTTTTATTACTTTACTTAAGTTGTTCCCATACCAAGCCTATCTTCAACAAGCTAGCTGGATTATTACATACCCTCTTCTTAGAGACATTGAGACAACATCTTTGAATGTTATTATTAGTCCCTTTTGTTTCAAGAGTCTGCATGCTTCTGTGACTGTTTCTTTAAGACTCATTTCATTCTGTAAGACTGCTCATTTCAGTCCCTGCTCATCCACCTCCAAGATGACTTATCTGTAGTTAGCCAAATCTTCTCATTTCTGATACAGAATTTAATTTCATGGCACATATTTGGAAAATATAGCTTAGTTCGCTAAGGCCAATTCAGTTCCTGTTCAACTCAGAGGACACAATTTCAGGCTATATACAATTATCACTCATGCTGTTGCAAACTCTACCAGACTCTCATGCACAGAGTACATGCACAGAACATGTAATTGATTTTCTTCAGTAAAAGTATTTAACCTGGTGTTTTCTTGGGAATGTGCAGCTGAGAAAGAATGGTACAAATTCTATAAATTCCTGACAAGCGTATCTAAACTCATTTCTGTGCCTGCCTTTTCTCTTCTCCACCCTCTATGTAGCCCATTGATTAATGATTTCCTTATTTCATACCAGAGAAACTCTGTGTGTAGTGTGCACCAACGCTGTCCTTTGGAAGGTGTCCCTGGGCCTTCAAGTATTCTGTTCCTTCGAATTTGATCAGCCAACCAGTTTCCACTGCCATTGCGCATAACAAATTTATCTAGGAAAACCAACTGGCTTTCTGGACCATAAAACCAATTGTAGTTGGAATCTGCAATAGCAACAGTTCTTTGGAATCCTAGGAGGAAAAATTAAGACAAACATATATGAGAGTAAACACCTTACTTAATATGGCATATTTAAGTGACAGAAAACAGGAAGATCTCCCAATGATTTACAATACTACATATAATGTTGATAATATTATAACTATTTATACGGTTCTATTTAAAGTTTTAACAGCATTTTTCCTCTAAAATAATCAGATCATTAAATTGTCAAACTATGAAACATTAATGTAATCAGATTTACACACAGAATGTCTTCAGAGAATTATTCGTAGCATATTAAAATCTATTTAATGCCTCACTTAAATTGATTATCTTTTTTAAACTGTATTATTTAAAATTAATATTGAATACAGCTAAGTTATATCATATTAAATGTTTCTCTCTATATTTCTCCAAGTTCATTTGGGAAAAATTCTCTACCTCATTTTTCATTCTAGAAGCTTCATTTATTAGTTAATGCTGCTTTAATTTATAAGATATTAATTCACACTATAAAGTATATCTTTCCCCCCATGATAATGAATGACAGGGTTTGTCTATTCAAAAATGGTCCTTATGAGGCAATTTGAAATTGACATATTTGATATGTCTTATATATAATTTGGAAGATTTTACAGTTCATCAGTCTTTGAAAATATGAAATTTTCCCTCTGGTATATTACAGTAGATACTAAGGGGGGGTTTAGAATTCAATAACTGTCAATTCTAATTTCATTCTTAAGATCATTGTAAATTAACATTATAAGGTAATCTAAATTTGAAAATAGCAAGGCTGTTGTGTTTGTTTGAAAACTTTTGTGGACTGTAGAATGTATTCCTACGAGCAGATGTGTCAAACACACAGCCCACGGACTGGATCTGATCTGCAATAGGCCACAGAGTTGGCCTGTGGGGCCGTCCCAGAGATGGCGAGGGACCAGCCACACCCACCCACTTGGCTACGCCAATCAGGCCAAGCCCACCCCGGCCCCCCAAGGGCAAACAAACTCCTGATACAGCCTGCAAAGTGATCAAGACCCTGCCTTAGAACAATCAATAACAATGCATGAATTTGAGGAAATGCATCAGGTTTCATATCTTCCATACTGTAAGTACAGTAAACTACTGTATTATGCCAAAATTTTAAGGAATCTGCATCAAATTTGATGCATCCCTGATATCTACCTACTAGTTTATATAGATAAGATTAAGATTCTGCTAATGAATTTAACAACTTAAGACTTCCAGCTTAAGTTGACAGATGTGATGACTAAGATATCAAATACATGAATATTTTTATACAAAGTTTAATTCATTCATTCATTCAAATTTCCAGGCCTCTCGTATAGGATCCAAGATTGAGGATAACACATAACATCCATTGGAGTGAACAGAGAATATAATATTGGGTCCTATACAAGAGGCCTGGGAATTTGAGGTTCGGCAAAGCATCTTTGCTGTTCCTAGCACTGCAGTCTTCAAGACAGAGAGCTCTGATGTTGTTCTTGGGATTTCTTGGAGCCAATCTCCCAGTTTAGGAGTCAGAGCTCCAAGTGCTTCTACCACCACTGGGATCACTTTGGCCCAATGTATGTCTGGGCCCCATACACATGTCTAAAAATACTGTTTACGTGGCTTGCTTTGTAAATGTAAGGTAACTTTGTATAAGAGTGTGCATCTGACAGCCTGTCTCCATAGTTCAAGAATTGTACAAGAATTTGTACAAAAACATATTTCAGCAGAGAGGTTCTATAGGATCACACTTACAACTGTACAAACTCTATCACAAATCAATGTGTGGAAATAAGCAGTCCTTCCCTGAATAGAAGCATCTTCTGTCTGAGAAAAATGCATTGTTTATCCAACCTAGTGTCTGCATCATTATTATCTAGAGAATATACATTTTTTATAGGTTGGCATGGTGTAGATTAACCAAAGGTTATTAGTTTCAATCTGCTCTAGCTACAATTTTTATTTGTGGAGAATACCAAAGTTTAATATCAATATAAAAAACCATGGTTGCGCAGTGATTCGAATCCAGTATTGCAGGTTAATTCTGCAGACTGTCAGCACTTCGATCCTGATTGGCTCAAGGTTGACCTTCCAATCTTCCAAGGTTGGTAAAATGAGGAATCAGATTGTTGGGGGCAATATGCTGACTCTGTAACCCACTTAGAGAGGGCTCTAAAGCACTGTGAAGCAGTATATAAGTCTAAGTGCTATTGCTATATGTAAAACAGTCTGTCGTGATATATAACCATTTGCAGTTGAGCTTTTTACCTAAGAATTAATAATCGATTATAAGATAGTTTAAGTTGGGTTACTTGCCTGGTAGAACTGTTCTATACATAAAAGCAAAATGTTGTTTAAGCCAGGGATGTTTAAAGTGGTTAATGTCAAAATGCCTTTGGACAAGGAATATGTACTGGAAAAGAGATCTGGTGGTATAGCTGCCATAAGCTACGCCTTCATACAAGGAGCCATCTGTCACTTCATGTAGTAGAACTATAGATTTCTCCATGATTGTTAGGACTTGCTTAGTCCAAAGGTATGCTTCCTGAAGATAACCTGTGAGAAAAAGACAAGCAATGTTATATTAGTAATATGACCTTGTAAAGTGTGAAATATTTGCAAGTTACTTGAGCTTGAAATAGGGCTTGTCTACATGTGGTTTTTGTACGGAACTTTTAAACTGGATCTATTCATAGACTTGCCTTTATCGAGGGATTTTTATGTCTTATCTATTACTGGTAATAATAAACAAACAAACAAACAAAAGAAAGAAAGAAAGAAATATTTTGCTCAGGGTGAAGAGTTTATTGAAAACATCAAGTTGCGTCCCTTTCTGGATCGGGACTCCTTATGCACGGTCACTCACGCCCTTGTCACTTCCCGCCTGGACTATTGTAACGCTCTCTACATGGGGCTCCCCTTGAGGAGCACCCGGAGGCTCCAACTGGT